>PVIJ01011356.1:17247-55232 GCA_004024925.1 Scalopus aquaticus
ACACACACACACACACACACACACACACACACACACACACACACGCACGCACGAAGTGCAGAGGCCCCAAATTGTAGAAAGACCACAGTGAAACCCATCGGAATTGAGGGGTGCCAAGCCTTGCCCTCCCTTGATTTCATTTTGAGAGAAGCCAATCAGGCAAAATGAGTCAAAAAGAGCTTTTGCTGGAAGGGGCCTGAGTCAAAGCTCCCTCTGTGCTCTCACATACTATGTTCCCGCCTGCAGTCATTCCCATGGCAGAATTTTACAGCCTAATGCTTTTCTTTCTCCTGCTTTCTTCGGAACAACAATATATGAAATCAGTTCAGGCGGGAGAGCATCTCTGACATGTGATAGAAAGAAAGGGAAGATCATAAAATGACACAAAACCTGACCATTTCTGGAAATGAGGTAGGTTTTATGCTGCACTTAGGGATGGGGCTGAAGGAGCTCCTGAATGCACCACCCAGCCGTGACTCACCCCACTTAGCATGGACACCTGGAAATTTCAGCTCAGATATCATTATGACAAAGTATAATTTTCCCAGAATGTGGGTTCACGCTGACTCAACTACCACATTTCCCTCACTTGGGCCATGAATAACACAGACTCTGAACTGAGAGAGTTATTATGCTGTTTCTGCAAAGAAACCACTCAGATTGTCATGAAGGACATATTTGGGGTGATACATTTACCAACACAAACAATCAAGAGCCCACTTTACACCTTCAGGTAGAAATATTCATTAAATACTGTATTTGTAATTCTTTGGAAACACCATTATTTTAGTCTGTCAGTTTCTTGCTATCAACCTTCTTTCTAAAGGGAATTTGGAACCAATACATAAGCGCTGGAAAGTTAAATCATTGGAATTGGGACTGTGGAAAGTTCTCCATAAAACAGAAGAATATGGCCAGAAAGCTTTCTTGTAGTGACAGTGCTCAATTTCAAAAATATACCTTTCTTAGACATGAGAACATGTCAGGGTGGGATAGTATTTTTCAGATGTGTCCAGACTAGTTCTGGCCTTGCAAGAGACTTAAAAATTGATCATGGCGGCCAAAGATTCATTATTTAGAAAATGAGCCAATTTATTTCAAATAACCAGTTTCCAACTAGTCATTATCCAAACAAGGAAACTCAAACTAATTGAGACACTCATTGGAATAATTATAACATTGTAGAGCTAGGGAGATATTTTAGGCATTTAATCTGATACTATTTGATTGAATTTTGTATTTACATCAATTTTTATATTCCCCAAAGTCTAGTATAGTGACTTACAGCGTAGGCTCCGAATACCTCTTTCATGAATGAATGGATGAGTGAACTAAAAAAGAGAAAATATTATATTTTGGAAAGAAGCAGTCGTATGAGTCTCTTAACCTTGGAGGCAACCAAAATTTCTGCTGGGAAGGGTCACTTTTCTTAGGACAGCAACTATCAACATGGTGGCTTTGATAATAGAACGAGCCATCCTTCCCCTCCTTCTCCTCGGGCAAAGGCTGAAAGAGGTGCCCTTCATAATCAGGTTCAGGAACCATGTTGCTCCTCACAGCAGCTGGGTTGGGAGGGGAAGAACAGATGAGGAATTTAGGGGAAGGACTTGAGAAAGCTGCCAGGACACCCGATCCTGGGCTCCTAGTTGGGTTGGACCAACCAAAATTATCTCCCTAATGGAAATGGACCTGAGGTTTGGGGACAGGAACGTCTAACAGTCACTGTCACACCAACTGTCATTGTGCCTCCTTTGACCTCTTTCTGTTATCCCAAAGTTGGATCCAAAAAGCACTGAGGTAGTGTTTATTTTGGAGGGATGAAGGAATCTCTGTTTTTCAGCGTGGAGCGAAGTGGTGGGATAATGGTGAAAGCAATAAGGACGGCATTGACAGAGAAGATGAACAAGGTAGCTATTCAGAAACAGCTAGAAGTAGAAAATTTGAGAACCAGCAAACCAGGGGAACCTAAATCTACTTTTAATCTTAGAGTTTTAAGACAGACTGGCCTCAGGGTATGCGTAAGTTGCTAGTACATGTTTTTCTCCCTCTCTCCACCCTCCCACCCCCAAACCTGCACCATGTCTCTGCATTTTGTCTCTATTAACTAATTATAATCATCCCTTCCCAGGAACATATAATAAAAAGTACCTCAATCAATACAGTTAATCACTGCCAAGGATCGCAGCCTTCTGGCAGCAAAGTATATTTTCACTTGATTTCCATTTAATTAACTAGTAGCTGATGAATATATTTTGTTATAGTTGTCTAGAAGTAGGAGTTCCAAATGTTCTGATGATCTGATTGATTTTGGCTAAGGCATACCTTCTATCTCATTTGGTTATACAGCTAAGTCACTTCTAAATTCTAATTCTGAGATTTTTCTCATCTTATGATCTAATTAACAAATCCTCAGTTTCTTTTGATCATTGCTTCATGCTGGAAGCAATTTAGTGCTAAATCTATGCCTCAAGCCTGTGTTCTTTCTGGGAAGAAGTGGGGATGGATTATTTTTAGATGGACAACTTGTTCTTAACTGAAGATAGGGGAAGGTGACAGAATTGAGGTGTGTGTGTGTGTGTGTGTGTGTGTGTGTGTGTGTGTGTGTGTGATCTTTTTAGTTTATCAAGTGTTTACTCTGAGGAAAATGGATGGTTAGGTCATGGATTAGGTTCTATTCTTCTATTTCCTGCTGAATGTAGCACATGATAGATGCTCCATAAATGTCTTTCAATTTAACAATTGAGATTACGCTTTCCTTCCTTCCTTCCTTCCTTCCTTCCTTCCTTCCTTCCTTCCTTCCTTCCTTCTTTGCTTCCTCCCTTCCTCCTTTCCTCCTTTCCCTTTCTTATCCTTCATGATAATCAGGGTGGTAGCTAGGTTGACAGTTGCTGATAACTATTCTTTCTATAGAAGATTCTATAGCAGAGAATTCCACATTTGGCTGCCTCTCCAATATTTTTACAGAAAAGAAAGACAGTGGTAACTCTGGCACAGAGTGGACAATTCATGCATTTTCTAGGTTTCTTTTTCTCCCTTGATTCTAAACTTATCATTATTCTGGTTCATTCTTCTAATGGACAGAAACACTCAAATCCCGCAGTTTAAACAGCATTCAGAAGTTTTCTCCTACCAATATAATAAGTTAGGCACTTTCTCTGTAGAATTTTAAGTCCTCTATTTCTAATTAGGGATATTTTGTTCCATTGGGAAGGAGTATGAAGTGCTGCTCCCACCTCTTATGTTGGTGAGGTCACGGTGCTCTGAGAATGTAATACTTTCTAATGAGCTTCTCCTCTGGAACACAATTACCCTCTTGTCTTACCACAAAGCAATTTCTAAAAAAAAAAAAAAAAAAAAAAGGTGGGAGGGGAAGGTGTGTGGATATGTCTCAAAAAGTAAAATCAGATTTAAAAACTGTTTTACTTACATTCTTTTAAGATAACCAGAAACCTTGGTTGCTCAGATTACCATATGCAAATTTCCACAGCAATATCCTACTGAGCTTCAAATGTAGTATTCACCATGGGCACTTATAATTGCAGATTTTGTACTACATTATCAACTCTGTACATGAGGGGAATAGCAAGATAATGGAAAACAGACTCTGTAAATGAATATTGGATGTTAATAGGAATTCCCACTCAAATTATGTTTTATTCAATTGTTGAACATCAAACTGTGTTATTAAGAGACTCATAAAAATACATGTGGGAAACAGCAGACGTGAGACAAAGTGTAACTTCTCAACCAGGATCAACTAAAAAGAAATTAATACCATTTGTAGTTAGATCTTTTTAATTCCTTAAAATTTTATAGGCAACAATGGGAATAAGTCTAATATCTTTTATGTTCTAAAAAGTCTAGAAGAAAGAATGAAGATGGTGTGATTATTTTGTATCACACAGTAGGTCTGGTTATTGTAGCTGCTTAGCTGCTTTGCTTAAATTGTTCTAATTATCAGAGTTCCTTCCCATGTGGTCATATACCAGCACCATATAATGCTGAAACAAAAGAAAAATAGCAACAACAATAAAAGCTTGGGGAAAAGATCCAAGTTGATTGAGTTTTTTTTTTTTTTTTTTTATTATACATACAAGCTGGGGTACAGGCCAGAAGCGTGGGGCGGCGAGAGGGTTCACCAGAGACGGAGCGGGTAGCAGAACAGGCAGATCAGGAATACACTGCTGAGGGGAGCAGCGGGCAAGGCAGGAGAGGTCTGCCGCACCATGTGGGATTCTCCCCGGCCGGGCGTCGAACTCGCGTCGCTGCTGCCCACAGCTCCACAGCGCAGCGCTCAACCGCTTGCGCCACCAGGGAGTTTTGTTTTGGGTCAAGAGATTCAGAAAAAGAAAAATTTTGCATGTGGAAAATTCTGAGGATTTTAACACCTGGACTAATTGATTACTCTCCCCTTAGATAAAAGCAATCAGTTTTTTTTTTTTTTTCAAGGGGGGAGTTACATAGACGCATGTACTCTGCTCATCTTGCAAAAGGTTTTCGAAAATAATAAGGCTGATATACAAAATGGTATGCCATGCACACACACACACACGCATTTGTATGCAATGTGTATATGTATGTATATAATTATATACATATATGCATATACGATAATACATGTTACAGAAGCATACATACATACTTAGCTATGGACCTATATTACATATATATAATTTTCTTCACTAGATGTAGTTTTCTTCCTTCACTGTATTTTATGTACTCTTTTCTCCACACCAAAAATTCCACAAGTAATTGCCATTATTAAATTGCTTTATCTTCACTCAGGTGACCTCACTTGAGCAGAGAAGAGTAATAAAACTAGGGGTCCCGGGACAGATCAGGAACCCCCAAGTGTCCAAGAGGGCAGGTCTCCCCAGACATGGAACCTTTGGAGACCTTCCCCTGATCACTTTTACTTT
This sequence comes from Scalopus aquaticus, assembly GCA_004024925.1. Lineage (NCBI taxonomy): Eukaryota > Metazoa > Chordata > Mammalia > Eulipotyphla > Talpidae > Scalopus > Scalopus aquaticus. The sequence continues at coordinate 22,167 of PVIJ01011356.1, forward strand.
CCTAAGGAGAATGCTTTACGTTGACAGTAGATAAATGCTAACAATCACACCTTGGTAAAGGAAATAATAGAGCATATAATAAAACACTAATTCAGAGCAAGAAAGGACAATTCAGTCTAGCAATATACACAAGATGCCTTTGTGCTCTTCAGTTTCTTTCTCAACGAAGTCCTGTAAAACCCCTCCCCTGTCTTCATCTCTCCTGAGTCACACACCAGATTAAGGGGCCTCTGTAGGTGCAGACCCTTCAGTGGTACATGGCCTTGAACACATGGTTTTGTTGCAGACTTTCAGTAATCTGTGGGCATGTGCAGCAAAATCGATGTCTTTTTCATACAGAAAATGGTCATTCTGTTCTTCCAGGTAATATGACTTGACTTACATTGTCATTCTACTAATCCCTTCCAATGATCATATATATCCCAAGTCAAAGCAGTATGGAAAAACAAATGAGAAATTGCCTCTCATTCAAATGCAACTGGTTTAAGCACATACTCTTCCCCCCATGTGGTCTAGTGATTCATATATTGTTCCTAATTTTACATTCTTGTCTCTTTCTCCTAATCTTTTGTGTGCCCTCAGACACAATGTTGAGAGGGGTTTCTGTACCCTGGGTTGGATTTCTTCATTCCTGCAGAAGCCTTCATTAATTCTCACCCCTGCCTCTGATCTGAGTTAGGAACCCTTCCTTTTTTTCACTCAATCATTCAATATTCTAACTAGTCACATGCTAAAGAAATTGCTTTAGAGCCTGCATCCCTAAAGAGCAAGTTTTCCTAAAAGTTGGAGCTTTGTCTTAAATGTTGCTGTCTTCTCATTTCCAGTGTATAGAGAATACTCAGTCCAAATTATTGTCATTAAATCTGGTCTTCCCAATCATTTCATGTAGCTAGGTGCCCTGACTTTCTAATAAAGGAGTATTGCGTTATCTTTTTTCATAAATGACTAGAAATTATGGTACATGAATAGCCAACCAAACACACAAGCAGAAAATCTGATGCAGGTTCACAAGGCAGTGGTTCTCTATCCTTGACTGGACAGCACTGCAATGGAAGGGGGTTGGGCTGATCTTCCTAAAGTTGTTCCAAAGTGGGGCTCTAGGGAAGATGAGAGAGCCAGAGTAACACTTCCCTCTCTTTCCAACAGTTGTGGGTCTATGGTCTTGCATAGATATTTTCAAAAGGCAGCTTTCAAAAAAACACTAATTTGAAGGGTTATATATACACCTATGTTTATTGTAGCACTATTTATTATAGTCAAGGTTTGGAAACAACCTAAGTGCCCAAAGACAGATGAATGAATAAGATGAGGTTTTACACACACACACACACACACACACACACACACACACACACACTCAATGGAATACTATATACAGCTATAAAAAAAAAAAAAAGAAATGGGGCCTCCCTGGTGACACAGTGGTTAAGCGCTACACTGTGGAGCTGTCGGCAGCGGCGATGCTAGTTCGATGCCAGGCCGTGGAGATTCCCACATGGTGCAGCAGACCTCTCCTGCCTCTCCCACTGTTCCCCTCAGCAGTGTGTTTCCATCGATCTGCCTGTTCTGCTCCCCACTCTGTCTCTGGTGAACCCTCTCGCCGCCCCACACCTCTGGCTTGTACCCCAGCTTGCATGCATAAATAAATAAATCTTAAAAAAAAAAAAGAAATGAACTCTTGCCATTTGTGACAACATCGATGGAACTGGAAGGGATTGTGCTAAGCAAAATTGTGCTAAGCAAAATTAGTCAGAAAGAGAAAGACAAACACCAGATAAATTTAGTCAGAAATAAAACAAGGAACCGACAAAACTATACCAAAACAAACCCTAGAAATATGACTATAGAGTTGAAGCTATGAGAGGGAGGGTGGGGGTGAAGGAAAGTGGGGAGGCAGCCAGTTGGACTATGGTGGACTGTGAATGCTTTGGTGTTTACCAAGGTGTGGTGACACGCATCTGAAGAGGTGGGAACCTATACCCCCAAATCACGTACAGTGTTATAAAGCACCGTTACTTTAATAAAAAAGAACGCAATAAAAAAGAGAGGTAGCTCCTAAAGAAGGTAGTACAGAAAGAAATCAAAATAAGGAGGAAAGCAAGGAATCAATTTTTATTGAGTATGGAAAATGCAACAAAAATGCCCTGACATTTGTTAAGCTGCCATGGGGTCACCTATCAGACAGGCTTGACATTAGCAAGAAGAAGGAAGAATTCGCTTCTTTGTTAAGACAGTAGATGTTACCATCGTTGACTAGAGAACTCTCAGATCATACTCTGCATTCGTCTTTGCCAATGCCTTCTCTACAGAGATGAAATCTACATCGAGATATTTGGAGGATTTCTGAGTTCTGTAGCTATCGCCCAAAGCTATGTAGTCTGGGGGCTGCTAAAATGCTATTATTTGGCAAACAATGTCATTACTCAGCCCTTATTATGTCAGTGCCTACAACTCAGTGGTTTCTTCACAGACCTCCTACAGTGTAACCTAAATTGATCATCCGTAGCTGATCAATATGGATGGCATGGTGTAAAATGCTATGTTCACCCTTTAGATGTTATTGTAACAATGCCAATACTTTTTAGCACCAACTATGTGCTAGGCTTAGTGCTATATGCTTTCAGTACTCCTGAGAATCTTTTTTATTTTTGACTAAGTATCTTTACCCATGTTACAAAAACTGGGCAAGTTGTTAGATTTAGATTGTCATTCATCTTAAACTACAGTTTGTTCTTCCTGCTCATTTAGCCTACTCTAGGCTCATGACATCTCTCTTCAACTGAAAAATGGGCAAATTCTAGAATATTTCCACTACTGTGCAATCAGGAGGTCTTGTAGTAATTTTTCTTCTTCTCTCATTACCTTGTGATGGCTGGTCCATGACATTGTTTAAATCATGTCTTCTTCAACCTCATTTAGTACTTGAGAGGCATGGATTTGTTGACAATGGAACCAAAGAAAAAAACAAAAGTACAAAACAATTCAAAGTGAATCAGAAAATTTTTGTCCCACGTTGTACATAAGAGAATCATTTTTAAAGTCATCTATAATTTTCAAATGTGTTAAACATGTGTTCCATAATATAACCTGGTAGTCCCACTGACAGACAAAATAAGCATCATCAATCCTATTGTAGAGATGGATAAAGTTAAGCTCAATGACTGTCAAAATTATTAAATCTGGATTGAAGAATATATGGAATGCTTGCTATTAAAGTCTCTGCACTCACCTTCAAGTATGGAAAGAAATAAACAAGTAAGGTCAAATCAAATGACCATGACAAAGATGGGGACAGGGAGGGGTTGGTGCAGATATCTGAGAGCTGGGAAAGTTCCTGCTGCATGAAATCTTGGGGAGTGGGGCAAAGAGCAAAAGAAAGAGCAAGTTCAAAGGCGCTGAGATTGGGCTAGTAATGGCAGGTGTGAGAACAAAAGTGTGATGGAATCTGATGGGAAAGAAAGTGATCAGCGCTGTAGCAAGTCAATAAGGCAAGTCCTAGAACAAATATAATGTCAAAAATCAATTATTCCTCCATAAAAACAAGGTACAGTGGAGGAAAAAAAAATAAGAGCCCAGGCACTCAAATAAATTGTGTCTAATAGCATTCCAGAGCTGTAAAGTCTGCTGTAGCCCAGATAATTTGGAGATTCTATTTAATTTCTTCAACCACTGTTTCTCCATTGTCATAATGGAGAATAACATTAGCCCTATCTCAGGATCAACCTGAAGATTAAATGAGATAATGAACGTGAAGGGTCGGCATGGTGACGGGGATATAGGGTGTGCCCAATATTTTAGCTGCTGCATTTGTTTTTAGTATCAGTATAGTTACTATTTTTTAAAATTCTTCACTATGATTATTTTTAGGAAAAGTAAGAAAGGCTTGACTGAGAAGACCACTTTAGCAAAGGGTGCTGATTTTAGAAAAAGATAAAAATCTGCCTGCTTCTTAAGGGCAAGAGGCATTCCAGGTAGAAGTATGGACAAAGGGGGAAATAAGAGGAAGGAAGGCAATAATACCTGATGCTAAAATCTTTCAGAGGACGAAGATTTGATTCTACCTGTAGTAGGACAAGAAGATTTTAATCATGGTGTACATGAAATAAGAAAAACGATATTTCCCCCCAAAGATATCTAGGCAACAACCTGTCCGGATCAAATGGAAATCACCACTTTCAGTTCTGTACACTAACTCTGTCCATTAAGGACATTCAGGTGCAAAGCATATTAGGCCGTAGCTCCCCTGGCCCTGTTTCCACTTCTCAAACAAGCTAGGTTCATTCTAGACTCGGGGCTTTTCTATAAGCAAACAAATTGCCTGAAATTCAGTTCTTCTCCTTCTGGCCTGGCCAAGTCCTGTTGATTTATTTGGTCTCTGCTTAAATGTTACTTCTGCAGAGAAGCCTTCTGTGGCCCCTAAAGTAGCTTCGTTCCTCTGCATCCCTCACATCACAGCTGTGATTTATAGTGTGAGTTATCTACGCAGCCTCTGTCTCCCACTCAACTAGAAGCTCCCTGTGGTGGTTCATTGGATGTGTCCACTGGGGGTAGTCCTCAGCTATTTCCTCACACACCACTCCAGGTATCCTGTGGGTGTGGTGAACTTGTACAAAGCACATGACTTTCAGTAAAAGAAATGACCCTCAGTAAGCTGAGTTGGCTTCATGCAATCATGTGAATGTCTTAAGATCAAAACTTTCAACCCCCAGCCAGGGAGCTGACCCACATGGCGCAGCAGACCTCTCCTGCCTCGCCCGCTGCTCCTCTCAGCAGTGTATTTCAGTAGATCCACCTGTTCTGCTCCCCACTATGTCTCTGGTGAATCCTCTCACCCCTAGAACTTCTGGTTTACACTCTAGTTCTTCTATGCAAAAACAAAACAAAACAAACCTGGCTTACCTGAGGAAGAAGAAATTTTGCTTCAAGACTGCTACATAAGTTCTTGTCCAATAGTTTCCTGTTTACTAGATCATAGATTTTGATCTCATCTGTCCCTATAAATCACATGCCAATTCCTTCAAAATGAATTTCTGAGGCGAGAAGGTAGGAAGTGGGGGTGGGAGAGGGAGGAGGAAGGGAGAAAGAGATGGAAGGAGCAAGAAAAAGACATTTGAATGGGAGAGAGAAGCTATGGTGCCTCTGTATGACACAAATCCAAATTTTCACATTAGTTTCAATCAAATAAAGAAGTCCTGGGCTTTCCAAGGTCACCCATGGATTCACTTCGTGAGAAACAGATCTTTCTTGCAAAAACATGCACATGCAGGCACAAAGGACTGATGGCACAGAGATGGGGACCAGCTTCTGTCCACTTCTCTTTTAATCCTTTCTCTGTTCACTTTTTTTATTATTTTTATTGAAGTACCGTTATTTACCTCCTTGTGAATATTTTGACAGCATGGGATTTCTCCCCTCAGGTGGGTCGCTGAAGCTCTCCCCCCAGCAAAGCACCTGTCATCCTTCACCAGCTCTTCATTTTTTCTTTAAAGATTTATTTATTTATACATACAAGCTGGGGTACAGGCCAGAGGTGTGGGGGGGAGAGGGTTCACCAGAGACAGAGCGGGGAGCAGAAAAGACAGATGGACAGAAACACACTGCTGAGGGGAGCAGCAGGCGAGGAAGGAGAAGTCTGCTGTGCCATGTGGGAATCTCCTGGCTGGGAGTCGAACTCGGGGTCACCGCTGCCACAGCTCCACAGTGCAGCGCTTAACCGCTGCACTACCAAGGATGCCCTCCACCAACTCTTTAAACTTACTTTGATTTCCTTGATCATGCTACAGAATTGTGTGACATTTTAACATTAGCCAAGGAGCATCTGCCTAGAGTGATAAGCATTGTCAGAAAGGCTTTTGAGATCAATATATGCCCAAAGCAAATTGACAAGTTTTGCAGAAGTCAAAGGTCATTCATTAGCAAGAAAAAGGAAGCTAAAAAGTTACATAGCTGGACCATATCTTACTCAATCATGAGAATTGATGCTGTTATTCTCAACTTGCTTGTGGAAAGGGAGGAAAAGTTATTTGAAAACAAACAAAAAGTTTAAATTATATAACAGTGTTTCAATTTCACTCCCGGAGGACCGCTCACTTTTGACAGCATCCCAGAAGGAGAACAGCATCAACACTGTGGTCCTCAGTTCTGTGCAACTCCAAGTTCATGATTACTGGGGCTGTCACCATCCACCCATGCTGCTGGAAGTCATTTAGTCAAAATAAGAATTAGTATAATTTATGGTTTTGTTTTTACAACTGGGAGGAGGAAAGAATTGATCAAGTAGCAATCTATCAGTCTTATTCAAGGCCTTACTGTTTTTTTCCTCTTAAATTAAAATGAAAACCATGGGGAATATTGATCGAATATCTTCCAAATTCTATTTAATTCTCAACTCCATCTCAGAAACTGTGATCAGTTTTAAGGGTGGAATTGATTGCTTATTAGGTGTTTTCATGAAGCTGTTTCATTTCTTACTTCTCATTATCTCTGCTTGATCATCCAGGTACATTGTGTTGGTGCTAGGGCAGCTTGGGCCCTGGTGGAAATAAGCAAGTACTTATCGAATATACTGGGTGTACCCACTATTGGGGTACAGCTTTTACAGGGCATTCGGAAATACACTGGATCCCTGCCTTCACTGATTTGTACTTTAATGGTACAGACATGCCTTGTTAAAAATTAGAGTTATGAAAGAAAAACAATGACTGCAGCATCTGAATATTTTGGTTCCTGTCTTGACTTTTCTCTAAGTAGCTGTGGAGCTTTCACTAGGTCTCGGGAACCCTCTGATCCTCATTTTACTATGATCGTTGTCTGATGTTCCTAGGCTGGCCTGGTGTGTTCTAAGGTAAATGTGTAAGAGACAATCTAGGAAGGACTGGAGCAGACTGGCTGTGTTCCTGGAAAAATTGATTAAGCTCAATTTCATAAATGTTTATTAAGCACCTACTGTGTGCAAGGTGCACGTGTATCACAGAGGCAGTTTGCGAACCAGTTAACATTCCCCTTCCCAAGGAGATCACAGGACAGTAGAGAAGATATACAATGGACTGGGAATCAGGACTAAGCATCTGACCTCTGGAGTATATTTGAATCTTTGCCAACAACCAGCTGTAAGTAGATAATGCAGTTAATTACCTTTTAGAATAAAGTAGGAGAGCTCCTAATTCATAAGCTTATTGGAATGATTAAATAATTTAATTGATGTAATGGGCAAATGTTTATTGAATGCCTACCCAATGCCAAAGACTATAATAGATGTTTGGTCTATGTTGGTGAACAAAATAGATAAAGATTCATGCTTATATGGCTATTTTCAAGGGAAAGAGAGTGAAATCAAATAATAGACATAATAAGGAAGTATATGTGATAGGTTGATAATGCTATGTGGGGGAGAGAAAAAGAGGAGGATAAAAGGAATCTGAAAATAAAGACTGGGGAAGGGGCTTCACTTTTAAATGTGGAAGTCAGTATTGGCTTTGCAGGGAGAGTTTCATTGATGCAAAGAAGGTGAGGAAGATTACCAGCATGCATCTTGGAGAAAGCAATTCAGGAACAGAAAGTAGTCAATAAAAAGCCCTGAGGCAGGAGCAAACCTGACAAGTTGAAGGAAGAGCAAGAAGGTCGGAGTGACTAACCAGAGTAAATAAATGATGGGAAGAGTTTTAAGAAATAAGATCAGCTAGAGAATCAGAGGGAAAGATCAGGTTGCTTAAGGTCTTCCAGCCATTGTGAGGATTTAGGTTGATTTTGAGAGTGATAGGGGGTGGGGGTCGACTCTGACCAAGGAGTGACAGAGATGTTGAAGTACAACAGTAAAAGTAGAGAGAAGCAGGAGTAGGGATAATTGTAAAAAAGAAGGAGAAGGCTGAGGAGGAGATCGATATCAGCAGTCAAGGGAAAATGGCAGCTGGAACTGCGTGGTCACAGTGGACATGGGGGGAGGGGTTGAATCTGGATGACTTTTTAAGGGAAGAGTCAGTAGGATTTTCTGTTGACTTGTAATTAGGATGTGAAGACAAAAGGCAAGGACAATCCCAGCACTTTTATCCTGAATGAAAGAAAATTATACAGCAAAGAAAGTACATCAAAACATTGAAAGTATTTAGCATAGTGTCTGGTGCAGAGTAATACTCAATTCAGAAACTAAGGTAAATGAGATAGAGAAGTAACTCACCAGTCTCCCTAGGTCTTTGAGATGTCAGTGTAGACAGAACTTACACTGTAACCTTCCCTGACCTTTGGGTGATGTGTCTTTTGTATCTAGCCCCATGAATCTTTTCAACTTCTCCTCCAGCTTAACACATATTTTACACTACATATAAAGCAACTTCACAGAGAAAACAGGTGTCTGAAAGATGAAAAAGGCGTCCTCACCTTTGCCAGGAGTCAGACGAGGAAATGTTTTTATGGAGGGAGTAACATTTGAGATGGAACTTGAAAAGAAATTCCAAGAGAAGGTCAGGATATGTAATAAAAGTCAAGGGACTGAACCAAGCAGGGTGAATTTTTGTGTGTCTTGGCCAGAGAAGTCCTTGCAGGTGTACACCTCACATTTTGAATAGACATTGGTGGAAAGCAAGCCAGAAACCGACAAACTGCTACCTTGAGATTTCTGTTCCATTGCATCTGTTCTGGCTACAGAAAAGGTCCCTAGACAGTGATGGGAAAGGGTGCTGGCCTGCTCCCATCCTGAAGTAGAACAAATTAATGATGACCCTGCTTTGTGAGATTTTGTTATGTTGGGTAATACGTGTTATTATGTTTCTGACTTTTTCAAGTCTCCCTTTATCCTCTGAGGAAACTGGGATTTGAGTGTCTTACAAGATGACACTCAAACCCCAAGATAAGAATGCTGCATGGGAGTAGCTAATGTTATGTAGGAATACACAGCCTATCTTCTTTGTAGATGTTTTAAGGATTAATGAGACCTATACTCCATGTTTTTGTAATCCACATCAAATGTTGTTACTGGGGACATTCAGCAAAGGCATAAGTCTTCACTTTGTTGTTTTGATTTATGAAGCAATATTATAAATGTTGTAACTTTAAAGTAAGAAAATAGATTATAAATGTGTGTTTTTATGTACAAAGTATGCACTGCTAAGCAAAGGATAGCCTATTTTGAATGTTTCCACTAAAGGATTTTTTTCTCACTTGAAATAGATGGTTTAGGCTTTTTAAAATTGGGAGTTCAAAAATTTCTGTAAAAGAGGCTTGCTTTTTCTGATAGCTCATCTGCAGCAAGCAAAAATATTCTTCAAGCAACAACAAAGAATTTCAAATTGTGTTTAAATTAGGGTTATTCTGTCTTGAAAATTTTTATTCTGTGTTCAATATGCCTGAATGTCTCTGATGTGATTGAGGTTGTAAAAATGAATTTTGGTTATTGCTTTGAAGATTTTTATGATAGAAAAGCTTTTAAGGAATGTATGAATGTAATCAAATGGAATGTGTGAATGTAATCAAAGTAATTGGAGGTGGCCTGTAGGGTTGTTTCTTAGGTGTAAATGGAACATAGTGACATTGATTTCAGGGTGGGTGACATTGAGAAATGCAGAGAAACAATTGCCATCAGGGTTTTTTCATACCATCATGGAGTTTCCAGAGCAGACTCAGACACAGAACTGGAGTCCATGGACAGGACTTCAGTGTCCAGGCAAGGAGTGTTTACTAGCAGGAAGCTGAGATCCCAAGCAATACAGCAGAGCAGGAACCAAGGAGCCCATGAGATCAGACCTCAGTGTATATAGGGTTAGCAATGGAGCTGCCAGGCAGAATATGCTCCATCTCAGAGATCAAGCATGATGCTCTATAGGAATCCAGCTGTCTCTACCTTTAGAAGCTTTGGACTTTTCTTGAGGATTCGGAAAGAAAGACCTACAGGTGTCCCCAACAATGACAGGGCAGAAAGGACTAGTGAGGAATCTGAGATTTCACCAATTATGCTTATATAAGCCCTAGGGAGATAAGCCCTCCTATGCTGCTGATGAGAATGGAAACTGATATAGACATTCTAGGGGGAATGTGCACCCCATTCACTTCAAATGTTCAATTCTAAAAGTTTTATTATGAGTACATCATGCAAGTACCCAAAGTTGAAACGTCCACAAATACTCACTGCTGCTTATAATAGTAAACAAATGGGGAATAAAGAAAATAATCTAGATGCACGATAAGATTTTGGTTAATTAAATTTTTTATTCTTTTTCTTGAAAAGTTATCAACTGACCTCTTTGCCCCTCTCTCACACTAGCCTGCCAAACACAGCTCATCTTTAGAGAATTGAAATATCATTTCTACTATAAAACTCTCCTGAAACCTTCAAGACTAGGTAGAATTCCTTTTCTACACATCCCTATAGCTTTTCCTATTTCCTCCTTCATAACAATATTCACAATATTCATCTTACTGTATCCTAAATGTCTGGTTTATTTTCCTAACACTCTTCAGAAAAACAGGGTGATATAATAACATTTTCAAATGAACACAGTAGAGCAATTGCATCAACACAGGCTAGCACATAATAAATATCAAAAGAAGCTTTTTGCACCAAGTTTCTTTGCACAAAAGAGAAACAACACCAGATGGAAACACAAAGGAAATACCAGCAGAAATAGCAATATGTGAGTAGATATATCAGGCTGGCCTTTATTTTTTTTTCTTAAGAGCCACATTATTTAGAGCAACTTAATGATGATAGAGTGTAGGTATTATAGCATATGTAGACGTTAAATTTCTGACAATGAATCATGAAAGGGAAATGAATAAAAGGAAGTTTCCTTTGAGGGAATTTTATATTACACAGGAAGTAACATAACACACTTTCAAAACTCTATGATAGACTGATAAATTAAAGAAACATATTGTAATCTCCAGAGTAATAATAAACAACACCAACAACAAAAAATAAGACTAAAAAACTCATAGTAGAGATAAAATAAATACTTTAAATAAAAAGGACTGATTTATCCAAGTGAAGACAGGAAAGGGAAAAAGTGAGCAAAGAACTTGGGTGAAATGGGAAATGAATAGCAATATGGTAGTTTATATCAATAATTAAATTATGTGTAAATGGAGTAAATATTTCAATTAATTGGCAGAGACTGACAATACAAAACTAAAAGCACAATCTAATTGTATGCTATTATAGGAGATATATTTTAACCTGGAGCAGATTGATGATAAGTAAAAGGATAGAAAAACCTAACCATGAAAACACTAAAAAGATAATTCATAGTGATTACATTAATATCAGAAAAAGTAGATGTCAGGATATTGACTAGGACCATAGACATAGAGTGCTATTTGCTAATGAATCAATTTATCAATTTATTAGAGAATCACTTTATCACATGCCATTTCAGATGTATCTATCCAAAATAGAGCTTAAAAGTAGAGATAGCCACAATTACAGTTTGTGATTTTAACATTCTCCTCACATTAGTTGATAGAAGAATTAGACAAAAAAATTAATAAGAATATAGAAGAATCAAGTAATAGCAACAATCCTAACCTCTTTTGTTTATGTGGGGCACTACTCCCCAAAACTGCAGAACTCAAATTATTTTCATGAGCACATGGGGACATTTGTAAAAATAGATTATATACTAGGCTATAAAAAATGTTTAATAAATTTCAAAAAATTTATATTTTCTTCCCCAAATTTGAAATCAGAAAGAAGATATCCAAAATGTTCTTAAATATTTAGAAATGGAGCAACACCTTTCTAAGTAAACTGTCACAAAAGAATTACAGGGATAATCCCATTTCAAACTAAATGGTAAGGAAGATACTATATCAAAATCGCAAATATAGCTAAAGCACTTTAAAAATTAAAAAGTTTGAATGAGAAAATAAAAAAGGTTTGAAATTAATCCACATTGGAAGAAGAGAGATAAAAATAAAGATGTATAGAAATCAATGAAATAGATTAAATTGGGCATAATAAAATCAAGATCATCCCTTTGAAAAATTTAATAAATCCATAAATGGTGTTAACATTTTCAAGGGAAGAAAAGAGAAGTACAGTTATCAATATCAGTAGTGATGGAGATTATTATAAATCCTACAAATGTTTAAAGGGAAAAAAAGGAATAATATGAATAACATGAATAACATTCTGACAATAAATTTGATTATTTAAATGAACTAAATTCTTGGGGGACACATACTTTTCAAATCAAGGACAAAAATAAGCAAATTTCAAAGCCTGTCTTGGTTAATCAATTGAGTTCATAAAAAAAAAAAAAAAAAAAAAAAAAAAAAAAAAAAAAAAAAAAAAAAAAAAAAAAAAAAAAAAAAAAAAAAAAAAAAAAAAAAAAAAAAAAAAAACCTCCCAGGAAGAAAACACTGTATCCAGATAACTGTTCTGGTTGATTTAATCAGGCATATAAAGGAGGAATCCTATGAACCTTCCACAGACACTTTCAGAAAATACTAGGACAATACCAACCCGACCAGACCTTGTAAGAGTATTTATATTCATGAGATACCAATATACCTTATGAACACAGAAGGACCGAATATTAGCAAGTGAAATCAGAATATGTAAAAAGCATAATACAGCATGGAGTTTATTCAATGAATTAAGATTATGTCAACATCCAAAAATCGTTTATGTCATTTACGGAAAAGAGGAAAGGTGAAAAATCACATGATAACTTAAATATATTTGGAAAAACTTTTGAGAAATTTCAACACATGTATGATAACAAACTGTCAGCAAGATAGGAATTAGAGGACATGTCCTCATTCTGATAAAAAATGTCTTTAAAAATATTCAGTTGACATAATTCTTAATGGTGAAACCTTATGCTTAATGGTGAAACCTTCTATCCAGTGCTCCTGTGTTCTGTAAGAATGTAAGGTCATTTACTCTTAGCAGTTCTGTTCAACTTGGCCCTTTGAGGGCCAAGGAAAAGGCACAGATTAAACTACCGGCATAAAGATTAGAAAGGTAAAAATAAAATTGGCTTTATTGTCAAGTGATGTAATTGTCTATGTGGAAAACCCCAAGGAATCTACAAACAAGCTGTAAAGCAGTTAATTAACATTACTAATGTAAAATTAACTGTATTTCTATGTGACCAGTAAAAAATTAGAAATTAAAATTTAAATTACCATTTTCAATATGAAAACACATAGCATTTATAAATAAATGTAATAATAGATGTGAATGACTCACAAACTGAAAATCATAAGGCACTACTGAGCAAAGAAGAACTAAATAAAGGGAGGGATGTAATATTAGTTTGGGGCCCACGATAGTTTTAAAAATATTATTCCCAAATCAAACATTATACAAAAGTGGATGATGTTAAAAAATATAAATATATTTTAAAAGAATAAATTAAAATTCCCATTCTTTTCCCTGTTCCAAAAAAATTTTTTTCCCAAGTTGTTTTGTGAATTTGATACATTTTCAGTTAACAAGCTTTTTGATAGAAATTGACAGTGATTCTAGGAAAAACTACAGAAGTATAAAGTACCTAGAATAACAAAGACAACTTGAATAACTTTAAAAAAGAATATTTGATGATACACACTAGCTGATTTCTAGACTTACTATAAAGCTTTAACATAGAAACCGTAGTTCTGGCATAAGTGTAAACAAAAAGATCACTGGGAAATAATCGAAACCAGATACAGACACACATGTACAATCCCTTGGTTTATAACAATAGTGCCAACATCATTTAATAGAAAAAGTAAAGTCTATTGACAATGTTGCTAAAGCAACTGGTTATCTGCATGAAAGAAAGAGAATGCTGACATCTTCCTCACATAAACACAAGTGATTCGATGTGAATTAAGTGCATACATGTAAAAATTAGAGTCAATAGTTTCTAGGGGGAAGAAAAATGTTTGTGACCTTGAAGTAGGCAAAGAATCTTTAAACAGGACACAGAAATTAGTAAGTTTATACTAAGTGTCAAATTGAGCTTCCTGAAAATAAAAAATACCATCAAAACACTCTGTTAAGAAAATGAATATGCAAGATGCTGAGAAAGTATTCTCTCTCTCTCTCTCTCTCTCTCTCTCTCTCTCACACACACACACACACACACACACACACACACACACACACACACACAGGAATTAGATGCAGACTATAAAGTACATATGACTGCAACATGAACCCAGTTGTTCATTCCCAGAAGCTCACTTTATGCATACTCCTCAGATACCTTTGCCCCAGGAGAGAGATTACAGGGATTGCAGGAAGTAATTCAACTTCCTGGTGGTAGGCATTTCATGTAACAGTTAATAACCAGTAAGTCCTTAAGTGCCACACACTTACATTTGTGAATAGTTCGCTAATTTAGTCCACACAACCAGCTCATGGAGTAGGTAGTGTTAATAGCTTATTTACGAATGAGGGAACATCGCGACGTGTTTGCTCAAGATCCCTCAGCAAGGAGATAGGGGTGGGATTCAAATGCAGCTCTGCTGATTCCAGGTCATTTCCACTATACAAAGTGGCTTTTAGATAAATCCTAAATCCCCTTTGCATCTCCAATTTCTTACAATGACATGGTATACACTACATAACTTGGCAAGGTGGCACCTAAGTTTGGCCATTTGTTTTTCTGAGGCCACTAGCTGTAGGTGGGTTCTGCCCTTGGGAATATTTTCCAAGTGCTTTTGACAAAACAAATAATTGTGGCAACTTCTAGCATCGAGGCTGCCTAATGGCCAACTAAAAGAGCCAAAGGTGACTTCACTCTGATAAAGTAATTCTGCCTGCACTCCTCTAAGTGATTTAATGTCTTGTAATTCCGTGTGCCATTAAGGAGCAATTAAAACCAAGCAGGGGAGGTTTCAATTCCCTAAACATCGTGCAGTGCCAAGTCACAGATCTTGATTCGCATTTCATTTGTTTTTAGAGGCAAGGCAATCACAGCACTTGTCTTTATTCTTTTCCTGTTTGTCCTTATCCTTGGTGTCAGGCTTACCATTTAAGCGACATATGTCCCTGGGACAATCCTTCAGGAAAAACAAGGGGCGAGGGTCACTGAAAACACTGATGGCAGGATAATCCAGAGTCTCCGATTTCCAGAATGCCACCCTCCTCCTATATCCCTCTTGTTTGGCTCCTCAGCCAAGACTGACTGAATTAACCTTTCCTTGCACTGGGGAAAGGGCTTTTAAACAGAAAAAAACGGCCCGAGAGAGGGATCTCATTGATGGAGCATAAATGATGCTGTGTATCAGATTTTTTTTGCTTCCTAGGAGCAGATTTTATTAGAGAGGAAGTGGAGGAAGGGAGTTCACCGTCTTGAATGCCTCTCTGCCCCCTCCAGCATTGGGATAAACTCTTGACACACTTTTAACCTTCCTGAGACGCCTTTAGCTAGGTATTTGCCATCTGGATTTTACAGTTGATGAAATCAAAGCAGTCCAATTACTTGCCTAAGGGCATCCAGTTAGAGAGGATCAGAAGCAGGATTCCCACTTGACTCCCAGAATTGTTCCCTCTCTCTGGAGGTCAGCACCCTCACAGTTCTCCTTTATTTATTTATTTTTAAAAATGTATTTATTATTGTTATTTATGTCTTTTACATTTTGTATTCCCCTTGGGTAGCCCACCACCAATTCACCCGTGATCCATCTCCATGGTCCCTTGTGTTCTTTTCTATTCCATTTTGTGCCCTATTCCGCTATTCCCCTCCCCTCCCCCCCTCTCCTATTTGGTTTTCCTATAATCCTGTTATAAGTGAAACCGTTCGATATTTTTCTTTTTCTTTCTGGCTTATTTCACTGAGTATGATTCCCTCTAATTCCATCCATGTTGCTGCAAATTGCATGTGCTTATCTTCTTTGAATACTTTCTCCCTTATTAACACAGACTTACTGAGCAGGGCGCTGCTTTTTGTTACGGGAGAAGTGAAAACGGCTAAACCCTGAACGCTGCCCTCTGTCGGAAGATGGTGGAACTTTCCTCCCCTCAGTGTCTGTTTCCATTTGGTTCTTATCCTCATTCTTTTTTTCCAGGGAAGGGAGGGACCCCTAAAACTGCTCAGTTAGGAATGGATTTATTGAACACACAATTTAGCCTCTAGTTTTTGGAAACTGTCTGCTGGCAGAGGGCATGTGTCTTTTCTCATCTGCTCTCACCCAGCTGGTAATTTTAGGCTAAAAATTCCTCCCCCTGGGACTGAGGTTGGATTTTGCATGTTTGTCTGTGATGGGTAAGTAGGTTTCCCTCTAGGGTATATTGCTATTTTCAAGCCAATCCAACCATCTTTCTGCCCTGATGTTTTTCAGTATCACTTTGGGTTCTGGTAAACGTGACAGCTCATAATCCCAATCTCTCCCTGGACATTGCTTTGTTTATTTCTGAATTAGTTGCAAAGTCTGGCACAACCCCCTTGTCCCCAGTGGATTCAGTGGCTTGGGAAGAGCCAAATGTCTCCCAGGAGAAGCCTGCCTCTGGCAATAGCATGTGCTCATTTCTGTAGAAAGAGTCACACACACAGGATTGACTTCATGGGCTTTGAGAAAATAATCTCTTGATTGACTAGCTGGATTTTTAAAATTGGAAAATGTCTGGAATAAAGTCCAGGATGTATCAACACAAAGCATTCTGGTGAATGGAAACATCAAGTAAATGAACTGCATTTCTCATCATCTAAGGAAATAGATGTTCCTCCCTTCAACCAGAAGCTTAAACATTCAGCAGTCACTGAGTTTTGGGGTATCTGACCCCCTTATACAATACGATGCCAAATCAACTCAGTGAAACAACAGAATGGGTCACATCTACTATAAATCAAGCAGCAGATATGGATAATTCATGACATTTTCCAATGGTTCTCCTGAGGGTTAGTGATTTGCTAACATGGTTATCTTTCAAAGAAGTATATTTTGAAAGAATATGCAAATGGGCATTATCTAAACATTTGGACAATTATGGTTTAGTAGACAGGGCAAGTGAGTACCCATTTTATTTCAAATTCATAGATCATTAAAATATTTAAACATTCATTTTAGTCTAAAACATGCAAGCAACTGAAGATGTATAGCTTACACCTGAGTTCATAGTATTTGTGAACTCATTTGGCCAGAGTTGGAAGGTGGCTCTAAAAATAACCAAAGGTTCCAAAGAAAGGTGCCTGAAATCCAAAGTAGATATTTAGAGCTATCAGAATAGATTCATCTCTTCTTTTATATTTGCTTGTTAAGTGGAAGCTTTGATGCTATATCTGTTGCTTATTTTCAAAAAGAAGGCAGAAAGGAAATACTTAAAATCAGAATTTAATTTTCATGTATTTTACGTAATGGGTTACCTAGGTAACTCTACCAGTTTTCAGTGATCCTTAAAACACATTTTATCTGGAAAGCGAGATGGATTATGTATACTTGAACGCTTCATAAAGATGCTTTAATATCTCTGGCTGAAGCGATTCTGGAATAATCTTGTCTTTGGGACATTAATATAGCTTTACTTTGTGAATGAATTATTAAAACATTCATCGAGTTCCTACTCTGGTCCAAGCACTATACTGGGCATTGAAATAGTCAATCCCAATTGCTCATTTCCTTGTGATTTAGAACTATGTATATTATAATTATATGCATGTGCATTATAATATATACATGTATATGTATAATATAAATATATACATTAATACATTCATGTACTGTATTTATACAAAGATAAGATTTATGTATTTAACATATCTCATACAACTTTATGTATTTCTATTTAATTATTTTAATATAATTAGAATTTAATTATTTTATTACACTCGACTTAATTACATTTAAATTGTAACTATACTAAATTATGATTTATAAATGTTATTTATATATTTATGTGTAGCTGTATGTATCAATACGTATGAATATAAGTATATGCATAAACTAAAAATTTTGCCTAGTTACTTCCATGATTAAAAACCAACACTGGCTCTTTCTAACCTAAAGGAAAAGTTGAAACAGCTCATCCTGCCATTCAGAGCTCTTTTGGTTTTAACCCATCTTTTCTGCCACATTTTCTGTAAGACTCCACCAAAGCCTTTCTGTGTGGTTATACTATTACATCTGTAGTGTCCCCAAGGTGTCCCTAGGTTTTTCTTGCTACTACCTCTTTGCCAAAGGCATTTATGTCTTGTGATAATGTGTTCTTCCTATTTTCTTTTGCCTAGTTTAACTTTATCTTTCCATCGAGGAAAATCAGCGGCATTCGTTCATACAGTCATCTCTGCTTATTTCTACTCAAGGTGATGTTTCCCAGTCCTGGGCAGTGACATTTTTTACCTTTTTGTGTATTACACCAGTTGGCATTGCTGTTTTCTTTTCTGTCTAAAGAGTGTGATCCATAATAATGGAACTAACTTTACTAGATTTATTTGAAAGCTGTTACTTCTCCATCATCTGATGAAGTCAATTTCTTCATCTAGATTTCTCTTATAGGAAAGGAACATGACCGCATATATTTTGGCTTCATATATCACCTTGAACAGTCTCTGCCAGTAGGTAGTTTTCCTTTTTTTAGTGTGATGGCAGGGACAGTGTAAATGATTCTGGACTGAACATTGAGAGACATGGATTCTAGTTTTGATTCTCTTGGTTGTGTCCACTAATAAGATCTTTTACATTGCAATTGCATAAATATCTGTATTTTCACATTAATGCAATCTTCTGAGTTGTGACCTAGAAACCTGCTGCTAAAACCAAGTCACCAAATATCTTGATCACCACCACCCCCAAATTCCTCTGCCCTTTCACAACACATCCTGTTCCCCACCCCTGCCTCAGACAATCATTAATCTGCTTTCTTTCACAATATATTCATTTGTATTTCTAGAATTTTCGATATATGGAATCACTCAAAATCTATTCTTTTGTGTCTGGCTCCTTTTCCTCAATGTTATGATTATGAGATTTGTTCAAGCTATTTTATGTATCAAGAGTTCACTCCTTTTTTTTTTTAAATGGCTGAACTACATTCCATTGAAAGGATATACCTTTTTTTCTATCATGTGTTGTGTTGATGCAATTTTTGTGGTTTCTGATTTTCAGTTATTATAAGTAATGCTGTGAACATTCATGTGTAAGTCTTGTATGGACATTATAGTCTTGATTTCTTTGCTAAATATCTAAGAATTGAAAATATGAATCGTTTAGTAATGTAATCTGACTTTTAAGAATCTGATAATTTTTTCTGTAGTCATTGGGGCATGTTTACACTTCAGGGCAAGTCTAATGATGTCACTTGGTCATATTGATGGCAACACTTGTTATGATGAGTCTTTAACTTTAGCCATTTTGATAGGGCTGGAGCTATTGAATTTTATATATTTATTTAATGTGGTCATGTCAATGAATTTATTTCTTGTGATATTTCTATCACTAGAAAATATGATTGGTATTGAAGTAGACAAATCACATTGTCTGAAAATAATATAAATATGTTGATATAGTGATATACTATAAGGATCATTTTATTCATCCTTTTCAATGATAGAACTCATTTTTAAAATTTTACATCGTAACACATTCTTAAAACTTGTGCACTTATGTTAAATCATGTGAGAGAGAATGCTCATGGGATGTTCATCTTTTTCCCCCCAATCTAATGGTAGTTATTTTGGTGCTTCAGAATTTTGGATAGGGGCTTTTCATCACATTGAAAAATAAGCTTTTGAAAATAGTTGATAAAGAGTTTTCTTTAAAACCACAAGTGCACCATGGATTTAAAAAAATACATTATTTGGCATCCTGTGACATGACTTTACCCCAACTTGACTCAGTCCCTTAGATGAACTCTTTTTGAGTTGTATTACAAATTTTAATCTGTTATTACTTCATTTATAATTTTGTCACGAGTATTCATAAATGATATTGATTTTTATTTGCTAGGTTTTCATATCAGCATTGTGCTGTCTTTGCAAAAATCAATATGGAATCATTCCAACTGTGTTCATGCTCCAAAATAATTCATACAGCATTGATAGAGTGTTTCTTGAACATTTGGGAGAGCTCATCATATGAACATATATATGTTTGTGGAAGAAAGTCTACAACAACCTTTCTGACTGTATCCATAGTCATCAATATACTAAGGTTCCCTGCTTCATGAGTATATATTGCCATTCACTACCCTCTGGCTCCCTTTGATAAACACATAAGGTGATTGATTTTATTGCATAGTTTAATTTATGAGTAAGAACATTATTTACATGCTTACAGTTAAAAAAAATTCTCTGTATCTAAGGTTTGGCTCATTTCTTTTCTGCTGTCTTTTACATTTGCTTTTTCTTTTACTAGACTATATTAAATTACTTACTTATTATCATTTATTATATGTTTTTGTTTCGCCAAAAACACTATTGGACTGGTGTATTGATTTAATAGTTTTGTTCTTTTAAAAATTAATTGGGTTTTACGTCTCTTTTTTTCATTTATTCATTCTTTTGTTTACTTATTTATAATAATACTTTTGATTTGGGGATAATAACAGAGCCACATGCAATTTAAGAAATAATTTGGAGAAGTCCTATGTACTCTTTTATGCATTTTCCTTCAATCAGAGACTTGCAAAACTATAGTACAATATCTCAACAAAGGTATTTATTTTGATACTGTCAAAGTACAGAACAATTCCATCTTCAGAAAAATTCATCATGCTGCCCTTTAATAATCAAGCCCACTTTAATCACTATCAACTGCTAAATTCTTGCTCATCTCTATAATTTTGTCATTTATAAAATAATGTATAAATGGATCCTTGGCAGTTACCTCTCTTCTTTTTACCTAACTGCAAGTAGTGTCTATTGTCATGTAGTGTGTCCCTTTGCTGGTTCTCACTCATGGATGTTGGTGTTTGGGTGAAGGAGCTATTAGGAGAAGGCAACTCAGAACAGATGTCATGCCAACATTTCCATTCTGGTCCCTTTCTAGTTTCTGAAACTTGATTCATGTGCATTTCATAGAATTTTACTTCCTCCTGGCATTCATTCATTCACTCAACAGGCTACTTTTAAAGCATTTTTTAAGCTATAGGCACTGTAGCATTGGGAACTAAGGCTTAAGAAAATTCCCTGCCTTCTCAAAATTGATGGTTCCAAATAGAAGAAAGGTAATCCACAAGTTATAACAATAAAGTTTAATGAAGGCCTTCACTGGTAAAACATGGATTGCAATGGGAGCAAACCAACAGAATGGAACCTAGATCAGGGGGGACCTGATTTGTTTCTGATTTTTATTCTGATCATTTGTTCCACATAATGGCCAAGAAGAAGCTACCCACGGGCTTTTATGTGGCATTCTGAGAACATATGAGAGTCACTGTAATCTTCTTAGTATGGGAGGAAGAGCTGCTTCAACAACATCAATAAATCAGTAATGTTGGTGCTGCAGGTCTAAATTACAAACTCATCCATGAAGAGAATTAAAAATAAATGTAACTATAGCATGAATATAATTTAAGGGACATTAATTGAAAATTTGGATGATAAAAACACTCAGAATGACTACTTAGCCACTGGAGTTGTGTTCAAACATACTTCATGAGGGACTGTTAGTCTTCAAATGGATAAAACTGGCTTGATGGTGTGGGTGGGAGGAAGCAGAAAGTAAAGAACAACACATCCTCTTCCTCTCCAGTATTACTGCAGCTACTGAGCGTCTAAGACAGCATTTTTTAGAGAGCAGGAGCGGAATGCCTGCTGCCCAAGGAGGGAGCAAAATGTCTGGGGGCTGACCAAACTGTCATAGAATGAAGTACCTCAAATGTGGCTGCATCCAAAAAAACCCAAAAAACAGTTTCAACAAGAAAATCAGGTCACAGAACTGAATAGTTAGTATTGGTAGGATTTGGAGTGAGTCACAGAACTGTATAGTCAGCATCAGTAGAATTTGCAATGAATGCAAACATCACCCCCTCTATGTTATGAACAAATAGAGAATTACAAAGTGACATGTCAGGAGTGTCTTCCTGAGTTGTTAAGTGGAAGTGGAGAAGGAACTCACGTGGGGGTTTCCTGGAATGTGTGCAACCCCAGACTCTGAGACTCAGTGAGGAAGAAGGAGTGTGGAGGACAGCTCCTTAGGCCATGGTGTTTGCCACACTACCAGGGGCATGGCTGACATGAGCCCAGCTCAAGGGCTCACTTCTCAACTTGGACTTTTGAGTGTGTGAATTCTGCTCCCTGGAGAATCATGCAAGAGTCAGGCTATCAGCTGATCTGCCTTCCAGGAGAGGCATAAGCGTGGGCAGAGAAGAGGCAGGACCTACTTCCCCCCACCGTTTCTATGCAGTGGGGAGATTGTTTATTTCATGAGTTGCTGCAAGGGAGGGAGAGATGTTTCTCTTGTGCAGTAGGTAAAAAAAGCATAATCCTATAGAATCAACACATAATTTCTGAAAAAAAAAAAACACTAGATGCAAACATATTAATAATTTGAACTAATATTTTGAAATCTAGATTTTTATTTCTATATTTTCTAATTGTCCTGCAATGATCATATTCTATCTTAAAAAATTGTGAGAAAGACAATGTTATTTATTTTTAAATATATTCATAGGGATGGAATGTACTTTCGAGTGTTCCCTTAATAAAGTGCTGGCTGAAAGCCCTTTGTTTGGCATGAATTCTAAAAGGCTAGGGACTTAGAGTCAACAACAAATCAAAGACTAGACAGTTACTTCAAACTGACCCTCTACCATATATTGTTTTATACACTGCAGGTACTATGGTGAAAAAGCCAAAGTCCCATCTTCTAAAAGTTTTTTTATTCTAGTAGAGGGACAAATAATGAAAATACGAAGAAGCAAGCAAAAATATAGTTCCAGGTACCGATAACTATGATGATAAATATCAAGGAGGATTTGCTGAATGTACAGGGTTGTGTTATTCCATGTGGAAGGAACTGAAATAATAAAGGCCTAAATGTTGGGATGGTAAAGCCAGCAGGGTAAAGACAGTTAACAGAATTCATGAAGCAACATGGAGCCTGGGCCTGTGAGCTGGTCAGTGTAGACCCGTCTGCCAGAGTCAGATACCACAAACAGGAGCCTAAATTGCTGGATATTCTGATTTTTTTTTCCATGAAAAACTTGACACATCTTGTTGAGAGCAGTCTTCCATTTTGTAGTGTTTGCAAACAAATTACAGAATTTTAGACCAACAACAAACAAAAATACACAGGACAATGTCTGAATTACATCAATAAGCTTCTGATTTCACAAAAGATAGTATTTCAGTGATCTTAGCGCTCCCAGAATTCAACCTCTGTGTACATATATCAGAGAGCAGAGGCCTGAATCACTTGATATCTTTCACTATTGACCCACAACTGAGAAACTGACTTCAGGTGAGACTTGAATTTTTTTTTTTGACAACTCTTAATGTCATGTAGGTGTGTTTGATACCTGTTCTATCTCCATTTCAGGCCATGGGTTATATTCCAACGTATCAGGCACAGCCTTGGTTCATTCACAGTATCTGTAGAGCAGATGAAATAAGCACATTTCAAGTATGTTTAATAATCACAGTAATTACTGACATAATGGACTGGATGTTTGATGTTAGGGCAGCACTGGAAAAGGCCGTGAAACAAAATGTGTAGGTATGAGAGCATCACATTACTGAAATGGTGTTTAAGACCACTTAAAAATGAGTCAAAATTCAGAAAACCTACCACTTTGATGTTGGAGGTTTTAACGTATGCTTTTACTAGGAAGAAGGTGGAGAGATAATGTCCTATCGGGATCAGAGTGGCTTGTAGAGAGATTCTGAAATAGCTACCTTCTCCCTTTTCCTGCGTTTTCTCAATGAATGGTCTTGTTTCCACCTCAGAGATGGCTTTTATTATAGTTTCTGATGGCAGCTGGTAACCTAATAGCTGGTGAAACAGCATAGAAAATCAAGGAAGAGAGCTCAGTCTAGGGGAAAAGCACTCTGAACATTTTTTGTAATAATTTCACAATTGTGCTTATTAAATCATTGAGGCAGATGTTGGTGTCCTAGTAAATTCCAAGTCTGTCTTGTCTTTTTTGTTGTGTTTCTGTCGCTCAAATGTGTACATAAATAGAGTAGTACTTAACTTCAGTGGGGAAAAAAATCTGCCTTAAAAAGTTTGGTCCAGCAGGAAGGTAACTACTTAGTGGTGAACAGGAAGCAGATATCAGTAGAACTAGAATGGAGTATGTGTTTGGAACACCAGTGAGCCTCATTTTGGATTCTGAAAATTGGTCCTCTTAGAGAAAATCAAGAGGGGCCTCCCTGGTGGCGCAAGGAGTTAAGTCTCAGCACTATGAAGCTATCCACAGCCACTGCAGTACAAGTTCGATCCCCAGCCAGGGAGCTTCCCACATGGCACAGCTGACCTCTCCTGTCTCCCCGCTGCTCCCCTCAGCAGTGTATTTTAGTCAATCTGCCTGTTCTGCTCCCCACTCCGTCTCTGGTGAATCCTCTCCCCCTGCCTCCCACCTCTGACCTACACCCCAGCTCTTGTATACATAAATAAATAAATCTTTAAAAAAAAGAAGAAAGTCAAGAGACAGCCAGCATATAATTCAAGAAACATGGATACAAACACTGCCTTTGTAGATGCCTTATGATTGTTGAGCTCTTGAATATTCTATATTTTTTCTCTCATCTGCCAAATAGATCCAAGGATGATATTAAAGATGATGTCACACCAAAACGTTTTAAAGATAAAATTTATCAAACAGGTTCCTATTTATTGAACAATCTCTGTTTTATGAAGACTTTTAGATAGATTGTTCTAGGAAATAAATTCTTGCAATCAACAACCTGAATTAATTTTGTTTGGATTTGCTCCTGGTGCAGTTAAGACCCACTGGTGGCTACATGCATGGCCTCTCATTAGAGACTCAGTTTGATGGATTTGCCTGAGATCAGTGTGATATCCATCCATCTATTTAGTAGATAAGAAACAGTGAAAACAGCCACAGAAAAATTGTATAGACCCATTTTGTAAAATAAGATTTGTAATCATTAGAGTCCAGTCACAAGAAGGGAGGAATGAAATCTCTCTTCTTTTTCTTACCAGCCCTATTAGAGAAATGGGAGAGAGGTTCATTTATTGTGTCAATTATAAGCTTATTCTTTACTGAGAACTAAAGGAATGATTTTCTCTAATAATGTTGATTGCATAATTGTTCATTATTATTATCACTAAAATCCTCTACTCTCGTTACATAAGATTTTTTTTATATCAGCAATAAAATATGCCCAAACTTATGTTTAAATAATAATAAAAAAAGCAATCCAGCAATGTTCATTTTTTAAAAATCCAGCAATATTCTTAATCCCTACAATTTCATAATCTCCCAATTTGGATGCAACAGCTTGTGATAATGAGCTTTGGAATACGTGGTATTTTCCTTAAAGATATGATAGACTGTAAAACACTGTTAAAGATGACCTTGTCTCTGTCACTCTCTGGGATACCTGTCTTTTTATCCTGAAGGGGTCAACATTATTTTTTCACTTAGCATTCAGATTATTTACAGAAAAGTAGTAACTGAGGCAGATGTCAGAAAAAATAGGCATCTATATTAATGAAAGCAAATATTTTCTGGGACATTATTTTCCTAAAGGTAAGGAAAAGTTGAAGTCTTATCATAAAAGAAGCAAAGTTCTTCTTCCCTAGGACAAAGGGATCAGGTCATATCATCCATGGACGTGATTAAATTGATATGATTTTTGACAGATGGTGAAATGGGGGCTAAGTTGAATTGCAAGTATACTCAAATTTATCCAACTGGTGAATGGGAAAAAAAAAACAACAACAGAAAACCAGACTTGGAATCCAGATCTCTTGTTATTTTTATTTTTAATATATGCCATTCTCATTGCTGT
Organism: Scalopus aquaticus; assembly: GCA_004024925.1. Classification (NCBI taxonomy): domain Eukaryota; kingdom Metazoa; phylum Chordata; class Mammalia; order Eulipotyphla; family Talpidae; genus Scalopus; species Scalopus aquaticus. Next base: position 48,005 of record PVIJ01011356.1, read on the forward strand.
GAGATGATATCTCACTGTGATTTTTGAAGTGTATCTACCATATTATGATTACTGGTGAATACCATTATCCCCTGTGTTTATGGGCTTTCTGGATATCCTCTTTGGTGCATTGTGTTCAGATCTGCTGCTCATTCATTAATTTTTTTTTTTTAACTGTTAAACAGTAGAATAGATTTAAAGAGTGACCCAGATTCTTTCACATGTGTCCAGTTTTCTAGCACCATTAGTTAAAGACTCTGCTTTCCCCATTTATTGTTATGGCTCTTTTACCATGACTTAGGTGTTGATATATATATGGATTTATATATTATTTTAATTACTGTCACTCTATAGTAAAGCCTAAAGAGAGATAATCTTATACCTCCATTTCTCCCATTTTCCCCTCAGGATTTCTTTAGCTATTTCAAGTCTTTTATTATTCCATATCAATTTAAACTTTTTGTTCCTTTTTTTGGAAAAATACTGTTGGTATTTTCATGGGAATTGCATTAAATTTGTATATCGCTTTTGATAGAATAGTCACTTTGACCATATCAATTCTCCCCATCCATGAACATGGGCTATCTTTCTATTCTTTCTATTTCCCTATATCATGATCTAAATCCTTTAGTAAAGTCTTGTAGTTTTCATTGTGTATGTTATTCATGTCCTTGATTACTTTTTCAGGGTTTCAAGTATGCTAATATGGGTTGTAATTGTTCCCAAGGGAACATAAAAAGCAACATTTTCCCAATGTAATGGACCATTTGAAGCAATTTTTTTTAATGGAAAAACTCAAAGGACTATTTTTCTTTTGAGGACACTTTGGAAAGTGTTCCATAATTTGAGGAAACATATTTATCACAATGTAGCTTCCTTATCAAATCTTTCTCTAAGTGATATGAAATAATATGTACTTTCTTGGTGAAAATTCCTCACAACTGGAATAATTCAAGATGACCCAGGGAGATGCATATTTCTGGGCTACCCCAAAATTTTCAAAGCACATCTGAGAAAACAGATAGATTTTAGGGGATCAATTTACATAGTCTCAGTTTCCACACATAATTTATATTTTTCCTACAAATTGATATGGAAGGGAATGAGCTTGCCTTGAAGAACGCCAGTTCCTTTTCATAACTTATCTTCTCTTTTCTTACAAAAAATCTTGGCTTTCAAACATGTAGTATCTCTCCATGGTCACCATGGGGTAGACATTTTCCTCTGCCCTAAAACAGAGAGATAGACAGAAAAGTTGGTGACATTTTGAAAAGGGAATGATGAAATTCCTGAGAATTGTCTTCTGAAAACAGATGTTTTCATTAATTAATACTAATGCAAAAGTATCTAATTGACTAGTTACATGATAGATTATTAGCAATAATTTTTGTGATGATTACAATATGCTGTTTTTGGCAAATAGATGAATGGCATTGTGGAATTAAATTTTCTGCTAAGTCCAAGCTCCTTCCATTCCTATCCATTTATTTAGATGAAAATTTTCTCTAAGCTTAAATCCATAGAAAATGAAAACTAGGAATAGAGCTAGTGCTGAACCTTGACTTATTGTTACAATGATATATATTGTATGGCAATGTACAATATTCATTGCTAGACACATGAACTATATAGGGATAGTCCCAGCCCCAATATCTCACTATACAGAAAGATTTTTAATACTAAAGTTTTGTAGTCACTGGATGTTTAAAAATTATCGACCTTTCAACTTACACACATATTTTTGTTGCTTTGAGGTCTGATTCAGTAACCATTAAAGGTTTTAATGCATAAGGTTTTTTTTTTAAGGATAAAACTCTGTAGAGGAATTGGAATGGAAAGATGAGTTAATGAGAAGAAAGAATGATCTGATATTTTCAACTGAAAAAGAAGAGTGTGCCTTTATTATTTAATGAATGATGGTGCTTCTCAACCTGCTGTTGTGATTAGATTACTTTGGATAGTTCATACAGAACAATTTGACAGTTTAATTTAAAAAGTGTCCTTACTTGTAATTTAATTTAAAAAGTTCTGTGATTTGGAACACAAACGTATTTATGATTTGTAATAGACTATTACCGAAATGTTGCTTTTTGCCCTTAGTTACAGAGATTAAAGTTTCAATGCTTTTTGCATTTAGTCATAAAGATAAAATTTTCAATGTCAACTTAAAGATAACTACGTTTTCTCTTAAACCTTTTCACGTAAAAATGAGTCAGCGAAGTTTGAAGATCACACTGAGTTAGGCCACAGTTCATAGTTCCTGTTCAGTCATCATTATCCCCTCATTTACTCTGTGTATTCGCAAGTTATACCATAAATTTTAGATGTTCTTACATTGGTTTGAACTGTGACTGCTTTGAATTGTTCCCCAATCACTAGCAAGTCTTCATCTTTGGGTACCAACACATACGATTGCTCCCTAGGGCATTCTTCCTTAAATTGTATAGGTATGTGTTTTCCAAGGCACAGTGTCTCTCTGTTTCATGCACATGGTAAACATACATTGCCAGCACCACCCTCAAATATATTTGAAAAAATGTGAAATATAAAGAGTAAGTTTATTCCAGTACCCTCATATTTAAGGAATTGGGGTCAAGTAGGATGTGGTTATTAAAGACAGAACAGTATTTCTAGACTAAGATTTAATGTCTGTGCAACCTTGGACAAATGAGGCTATTTCTCAAAGCTGTAACGTTTAATCAATGTATCAGTAAATTTCCTTTAGCACTGAGATTATTCATCCTTAAATTAAATAAAATTATTTGGTTAGAATACTTAACAGATCTACCTCCATACAAAGTTTGAAATTTTATTTTTCAACTTCATATTGAGAAAATATTAGACTTAAAATGTTCCAAAATTAATGCAATGAATCTTCACATACATTTTAACTAACTTTTCTAAGTGTTAACATCTACATAATAGAGTATATTTATAAAAATAGGGGAATAAACATTTATAAAATCCTACCATCTAACCCAGAGACCTTATTTAAATTCCTCTAATTGTTCCATTGGTGTCTTTTTCTTTTTTCTTTTTCTGGTCCAAGAGCCAATCCGATATCTTGTATTTAGTTGTCATGTCTCCTTACCCTAGAGTATTTCTTAAGTAAGTTTTTTTCATGACCTTGACCCATTAGCAGAGGACTGGCAAAGATTCTTTTCTTGACCAAACCTTAGTCGGGTTTCTGAATCTTCTCCCATGTCCATCCATGTACTTGTAAATTTCATTTTTCCTTTGCAGGAAACCTGTTAAGTCATTTTGCAAGAATCCCTCCTCTTTAATATTTGATCACCTTCTAGATCTGATCAGGTTCATCACCGCCCACCATTCTCTTGCTTATCTTCAGGAAGAGTCTGTTAGATCACTTTAGCCAGGATTCCTTCTTACCTTATAGCAATTTTCCAGCCAGTAACCCCCATTCTGCTCGTTGGCTATAGATTTCCACTTGCCCACTTTGTATTGAGTTGGGACCAACGTCTCTTCAGCTCTCTACAAGAACCCATTGCAGTGGTTTCTACATCTATTGCTATAGTCCTGAATAAAATCTGCCTATTATCTTTATAATTGTCATGAATACTTTTTCTTTAATAGCACACCCCAGTTATCGTGTAGTGTGGATAAGTGATCTTTACTCAGGATCAATTTTAGCTTATACATTTTGGCTAGAAAACCAAAAAGGAGGCTGTATTCTTTTCAGAGCAGCCAACGAGGAGGCACCTGATGTTAATTTGTCTTGTTAGTGGTGAGGTTAAATTTGACGCCTTGGATAAAGTGCCCTTTGCTGTTTTTCTCCAATGTAAAAAATGAATTATTTTGACTTCTTGAGGGACGTAATTTCCCTTTACAAATAATAGTCCTGCATGGTAAATTCCAATTTTTTTTCTGTTTTAAATCATCAAAATGTACTGAATCTGAACTAAGGGCAGTTGGTGTTCATCTGCCTTCACATTTATTTTACAATGAATTATAAAATAGAACTAGACCTTTTATGGTGAGTCTCTGCCAAACTACAGGTATAAAATTATAGCATGACATTTTAAATAACTAAACTGGAAAAAATACACAATTCTATATTAAAATAGCTAATCTTATTTTATTTTCCAATTCAGAATTTTTTTAAAAAGTGATTTTTGAATGAAGACCAAGGATTAAGTCCCTGTTCTAGTCTTTATTCACTTCTTGAAGTTTCTACATATTTGTATCTCAGTTGTTTTTTTATAAAATGAAAACATTTAAGTCTACACAAATTAACCTTTTTAAAATGAATATATTTTTATTGTTATTTATATCTCTTTTACATTTTGTATTCCCCTTGGGTAACCCACCACCAATTCACCCGTGATCCATCTCCGTGGTCCCTTGTGTCCTTTTCTACTCCATTTTGTGCCCTTACCCTCCTCTCCCTCCCCCCGCTACCTCCCACCCGCTGAATGTCTCTCTCCTATTTGGTTTCCTTATAGTCCTGTTATAAGTGAAACCATTTGATATTTTTCTCTTTCTTTCTGGCTTATTTCGCCAAGTATGATCCCCTCTAATTCCATCCATGTCGCTGCAAGTTGCATGTGTTTATCTGCTTTGAATGCTGACTAGTATTCCATTGTGTATATGTACCACATCTTCTTGATCCAATCATCTGTTTTTGAACATCTGGGTTGCTTCCATACCTTTGCTATTGTGAACAGTGCCACCGTGAACATACGGGTGCATGTATCCTTTTGGATTAGTGTTTTTGTGTCCTTTGGGTAGATTCCCAAAAGTGGTATGGCTGGGTCACATAGAAGTTCCATTTTTAGCAGTCTGAGGAACCGTCATACAGCTTTCCATAATGGTTGCACCGGTTCGCATTCCCACTAGCAGTGTAGAAGAGTTCCTGTTTCTCCACATCCTTTCCAGCATTTACACAAATTAACCTTACAAAGCTCTTGTGACATTCAAAAAAAGGTAACTGTAATCGAGGTTGTGCCCTTTGGGGTGTCTGCATGTCAGTGGCAGGAATTTGGGAAGAAAACACTCAAAAGATCTGCATTCTCCAGACATGAGAAATTTCTTAGTTTGGTCCATAGATTTAGCATTAACAACACTGGAAGTCAGTTTTCAGATTTACAGCTAAGGAATTAGCGAATATTTTTTCTCACACACAAACACATACACAAACCCCAATGCATTAAATGCAGATGTAACGTCTCTTCAGCAAGGTATAGGTGAAATTCTTTGACACCATTGGCCAAAGGAAATATGCCTGTACTTTTTAATCTAAGCTTTGTCATATCAACTTATACTGGACTGTTTACCTATAGCAGTATCTCTATCTGTGTAGCCCAGTGTCTAAAGGTTGTCAACTGAATTTCTGCAACTGTAGCTTATTCTTTTCCTATTTGGTACTGCACAACTCCATGTAAATAAAACACTCCATTTAAAACACTTCATTTAAAACACTTCATTTAAAAAGTAGTTATCAAAGCCTCTTAGAATTCTCCAGGAATCCCTTCACCTCTCATTTCCACTGCTGTCAGAAGCTGCATTTCATTTAGATGTCTGATATTTCTACACAAGGGAACACTATACTGCCAGATAGTAAGAAACATCTCCCCCTTTCCGTCTATGTTATTTCCTCTTTGCTCCTATATCACTCATTCATTTATTAGTTATTCAAAAATATACACACTGAACCTTGCATATGAACCAAACACATTCTGGGGAGCAGGGAATCAAGATCTCCTGGAGCTTTTAGCCTGGTTCAGCAGATGAAGATGAAACTGTTTTCCTCATTTCTATGATTTTGCTCACTTCCATGTTTATCAGAAAATGTTTGCAAACTGTAAAGCATTATACTAATAGATTATGATTAATAGATTATTAATATATTAACAGATTATGATTCATAGATTATGATTATGATTATGTTGTGGTTATTGTTGATGAGACATTTGTTCCAGGCATTATACATTTAGGTGACCAACATTTGGGAGGACACTTGTACCTCCTAGGTGGCTGTTTGATATCTCCAGCCCCTCCTCTTTTGTCATTAGTCTTTTTATTATTATAATATATATATATATATATTTTTTAAGATTTATTTATTAGTGCATACAAGCTGGGGTGTAGGCCGGAAGTGGTGGGGAGAGAGAGGATTCACCAGAGAGAGTGGGGAACAGAACAGGCAGATCGACTGAAGTACAATACTGAGGGGAGCAGCAGGTGAGGCAGGAGAGGTCTGCTGCACCATGTGGGAAGCTCCCTGGTGGGGGATCAAACTCCTGCTGCAGTCGCTGTGGATAGTTTCACAGTGCTGCGCTTAAAATGTTGCACCACCAGGGAGGTCTTTTTTTTTTTTTTTTTAATACATACAAGTTGGGGTACAGGCCAGAGGCGTGGGGTGGCGAGAGGGTTCACCAGAGATAGAGCGGGGAGCAAAACAGGCAGATCAGAAATACACTGCTGAGGAGAGCAGCGGGCGAGGCAGGAGAGGTCTGCGGTGCCATGTGGGATTCTCCCCGGCCAGGCGTCAAACTCGCGTCACCGCTGCCGACAGCTCCACAGCACAGCGCTCAACCGCTGCGCCACCGGGGAGGCCCCCAGGGAGGTCTTTTTGTCATTAGTCTTCAAGACACATTTCCATGCCTCAACCTTACCATTTTCTCATCAGAATTCATTTGACAAAGCCACAACATCTGCATGTGATTATTCAATTTACAGAAGGCCCAAACCTCACTCACTTAAGATCACAGACTACTGGAGGTTGATTCCTCCTCATCTTAACTCGCTCCTTTGGTGTTTTTTCAAAAGATCACTTGCTCCATTAACAGTATAACACCTTAGATTCTTTTTTTCAGTAAATTAGTGTGAAAACTAGAAATCAGTATTTTTATTTTTATTTATTTTTTTTTTTTTTTGGTTAAAAGTAGCAGTTTTTTTTTTTTTTTTTTTTTTTTTTTTTTTTTTTTTTTTTTTTGTTTTTTCAAACATTTATTTGTATATTGCTTTGCTTATTATGCTCATGATGTTTTTTTTTAAAATGATTATCATTATTATTTTTATTTTTTTTTATTTTTTTTTTAATATAATATTTATTTTTGTTATTCGTTTCTTTTACATTATTATGTATTCCCCATAAGTTACCACCACCTGTTCACCCGTGGAGCCATCACCATAGTCCTCCGTGCTCCCCTCTTCCCCCCCCCTTTGAGCCCTCCCCCTCCCCTCCCTCCCTGCTGACTGTTGTTTTCTTATTTGGCTCCCCTATATT
>PVIJ01011357.1:0-12261 GCA_004024925.1 Scalopus aquaticus
GCAGCGTGAGATGGAGTTCGACGCCCAGCCGGGGAGAATCCCACCTGGTGCGGCAGACCTCTCCTGCCTCGCCCGCTGCTCTCAGCAGTGTATTTCTGATCTGCCTGTTCTGCTCCCCACTCTGTCTCTGGTGAAGCATCTCGCCGCCCCACGCCTCTGGCCTGTACCCCAGCTTGTATGTATAAATAAATAAATCTTTAAAAAAAAAAAAAAGCAATTACAATTTAAAGACACTTCATATTTGCCTTTTTTGCCAGACCCAAGTCTGCCTCATCTGCACCTTTCTATTTGATGAGAACCATGAATTCTCCACTGCTGTGTGTGACACTAATTATTTGTCCAGGATCAAGACCTCTAGCAAAGTCCCTTGGTTCATCAACATCTCTTTTCCTCTTTGATTTGCTATTACCAGATTCACTGTCAGGTAGATTTGTTTTTGCACCCTCTTTTTCTTTACCAGCTTTTTGAGAATTAACAGATGCTTCAATAAACTATGGGTAATACGAATTTTCTTCAAGTTCCCAAGTATTGTCAACCTCTATAAATACCTCCCATTTCAGGAAACATTCTACTTTTCTCAGTCACTTCATGTTGGTCCAGTATTTCACCAAAAATACTTCAGTCTCTATCTCATCAATTTTTTTATTCTTTCTATTTTATCTCTTTCCCACTTTTTGTAATGTAGTTTCATTGGATACCATTTTTCTTTTTTTTTTAAAGGTTTATTTATTTATGCATACAAGAGTGGGGGTGTAGGCCAGAGGTGTGGGGGTGTGTGTGTGAAAGACAGAGTGGGGAGTAGAGCAGGTGGGTCTACTGAAATACACTGCTGAGGGGAGCAGCAGGTGAGACAGGAGAGGTCTCCTGTGACATGTGGGAAGTTCCCTGGCTGGGGATCAAACTCATGCTGCAGTGGCTGCTGATAACTTCATAGTGCTGACACTTAACCCCTTACACTACCAGGGAGGCCTTGGCTACACTATTTTACATTCTCACCAGCAATGGATAAGGGTTCCAGTTTTTCCACTTCCTCATTAACACTTGCTATTGATTATAGCCACCCCCCGCCCCAGTGCATGTAGAGTGGCATCTCACTGTGGTTTTTATTGCTTTTCTCCAATAAATAACGATTTTAAATATCTTTTCATGTGCTTATTGGCCACTTGAGTATTTTCTTTGGAGAAATGCCTATTCGATTCTTTTGAAACTGGGTTGTCTTTTTTTTTTTTTTTTAATTACTGAACTGTAATTGTTCTTCATATATTCTGGATTCAAGAACATTACCAGATATATAATGTGCAACATTCTGAGTTGACTCTCTTGATAGCATCCTTGCAGCACAAAAGTTTCTAATTTTGACAGAGTCAAATTATTCTATTTTTCTTTTGTTACTCATGCTTTGGTTTCATATCAAAGAAATCATTGCCAGTTCAAGGTCAAGAAGATCTACACCTATGCTTTCTTCTAAGAGTTTTACAGTCCTATTTCTTATATTTAGGTTTTTGATCTATTTTGAGTAAATTTTTATATGGTATGAAGTAAGAGTCCAAACTCATTCATTTGCATCATTAGTTGAGAAAACTATTCCATCCCCATTGAAAATCTTGCTGCTATGCATTAGCTTTAAAATTCTCAATCCTTGTCAAACTGAATATAATTACTGAGAGGAAGATAAATATATTTGTGGAATTAAAGTCAGATTCTGAGCAACAGACACATTTTTTTTAATCTAAGAACTAAAGCATTCATAGATGACTTTCTTTGGGGGTAAAATGATTTTTTTAGGCACTTGGGTACATGGCTTGCCATAGAGGACCCATTTACTCTTGGATTGGACCAAATCTACTCAGACAAAAACGGAGAACAACTTAACCAATGAAGGTTTATAATCTGATGTTTTGGTCTTCACTTTCTGGTGTGCAAAATTGGGCCAACGAGCAATTCTTCCCAAGAATTTGAGAAAGGGTTTTATATTTTCCAGTGCAGGCAATCGTACCAGGTGACCAGATACAGAGCCCAGGCACCCCTACCTGCTATTCTAGTGACCCCCTTGACCTCACCCACAGATCCTGAACCCCTTTCCTACTGAGTCCAGAGAGGATCTCACAGTCTTTCCAACACTAGACTCCGAACAGACCAGTCTCTTAATCTGGCTGGGAACACAAATGAAACTTGTTCTAACCCTGCCAGTCAAAGTGATTCCCAAAGGGAACATGGCAAGTTATGCAATTATCTAGATCTTTAAAAGGTAGCCCACCAAGTGAACAAAGACTTGAAAAAAAAATCTTAAGCTTTTTATTTAAACTGGGTTGCCTTATGAATCACAGTATTTGATTTTCTAAGTTCAGGCTAGTTAACATTTGTCAAGTTTGTTCATGATACAATATGCTAATTACGTAACACTTGTTTTGGATTATATTTTGGAGAGGATTTTTGCTTATGTGCTAAGGTGCTTCTTTTTCTTTTCTCCGGGGTATCCATTTATCTTATCACACAATAGGAAGTCTGATATAAAAGGGCTATCATCCTCTTTTTGAGGTTCTGTGGGCTCTTTCTCTGTCCAAGAACATGACTTCTTTTTCCAGCTTCACTCTGTTTATTGTTAAAGAGAATTAACTCTCTGTCCCTTTCAGTCCTCAACACAAACCATGCTTAGCATGGGGAGTGAGCAAAGCCCAGGGGTGAGCCAGCACAGCTGTCACGGAGCATTGGAGGTCAGGTGACAGGCACCACCCAGAAGAGGGTCCCTGCAGGTGGCACCACATCCACCTGGCTGAGGTCACTGTGGGCATCCTTCAACCCCTGAGAAGGGGCCGTGGGGCAGGCGTGCTGCACCTCTGCAGGCTGCCCTGAGTTTGCCCAGGGTGGCAGTGGTGGGAAGTGCCAGCCAGCACGGAATGAGGGGGAGCCCAGGTAGCAATTAAGTGGGGGATAAATAGCCATTACCAAGGAGGTCTGACAACTGCAGGAGACCGCAGTCTATTCACGAGCAACTGCTTATTTTCCCATTGATCCTCGGCGGGATAGGGCCTTGCCTTCTGCAGCGCTCCAAATAACAGGCTCGCAAAGCCCAGTGCTAAGAGGTGGCATCTGAGAAGAATCCGCTCAGGTCTTCCTGTCTGTTTCATCTTAAGGCCTGCCAGGGGAAGAGATAATTACGGGTCTGAGATTTTGCTCCATCACAGACAATGGAGGGATCAACAGATGCCTCTCTGAAATCAGATTAAAAAATTTTTAAAAGGTTTCGGCTCAGGAGGATACCAGCATTTCCCACAGGTTTCAGTTGGATGAAAATGGAAAGAGTGATGAAAAAGAAGAAAGGAAGGGAGGAAGGAAAGAAAAGAAATATGAAGTTCTCAAAAATGGAAATAATCAACTTGGAGGGTGCTGAATATTCGCGTTTTTATCGCTTCCTCCCAAGTATCCCTCCTTTGGCCTGTTACCCTGAAAGGCTCCTTTTTAGGGTTGATTTCAGATGGAGACAAGAACCTTTCACGGAAGCCTGCAGTCACTGAGCCAACTAACCATGATCTGATTTCTATCACCCTGGGTCAACTCTGCCTGTTTTAGAGCATTCATATTAAAAGAATACATAGTATGTAATTTTTTGCCTGTTTTTTCACTCAGCATGATCATTGTAAGAGTCATCCATGTTACTTCATTTGTGAACTTCAACAGCTCATGTTTTATTATTGAGTAGTATTCTATTGTTTAGATATACACTAATTTGTTTATCTAGTCACCTATTGATAGTCATTTGGATGTTTCCGGGTTTTGGCTATTATGATCAAAGCTACAATGAATGTTTTCATGCCAACCATGGCTCTGTGGCTATGTTTCTACCTGGAAGTGGAATTTGCTGGATCACGGTGTATTTATAATTTTTTCTACAAAGTTCACAGTCTGGTTTTCAAAGGTGGTTGTACAATTTAACTGCCATCATTTTTATATGAGGTTCTTACTATTCTGTACCAAGTCTTGCAATTAAATTTAGTTATGATTTTAGTTTTCATATGCTTTTTCTGCATAAGTTATGATGCTGACTATAATTTTATGTACTTATTAACCATAGATTTTTTTTCTTTGTTGAAGTTTCTGATCCAGATTTTGACCATTTAAAAATTTGGGTTGTTTTTTCTTATTATTAAGCTGCATGGATCCTCTTTATATTGGGATTCCAGACATTTATCACAGAGAGGCATTGTAAATATTTTCTCCCAGTCTGTGGCTTGCCTTTTTATTATCTTTGAAGAGTAGAAGTATTAAAGTCATATTTACCTCCTTAATGGCTTTTTCCTTTTGTGCCTCAATTTTTTGTCATGTCCAAGAAATCTTTGCTAATCTTAAAATTGCTTTTTTTCTTTTTCCCCTGGAAGCTTTGTGATTTTGGTTTTTATGTTTGGTTTGTGATCCATCTCAACTTAATTTTCTGTTTAGAGTAAGATGATTGGTGTTAAGGCTAATTTTTTTCCCCTTAAAATATATATAGTTGCTGCAGCACCATTTGTCAAAAGACTTTTACTTACCCACTGATGAGATATTTTGGTTGAAAATCAATTGATCAGACAGAGGTAGTTTCATTTCTGGGTCTGTTGAACTTTATTGGGTGGATGGGTTTATTAATAACAGTGAGCCTCTAATCCAGAAACATAAATTACCTCTCCATTTTTTCAGTCTTCCATAATTTTAACAATATTTGTTTCAATGTAGAAGTCTTACAAATTTTGGCTAAATTTCATCCTACATAGTTTATGATTTTTAATGTTATAAATGGCACATTAAAAATACTTTAGTTTTCAATTGTTTCTGAAAACACATTTTTTTTTTGCACATTGACATTGTATTTTACAGTCTTGTCAAATTCACTATAAGATCTATAAATCTATAAAATTATAGATTTTTTTCCCAAAAGGTTTTCCATGTATATAATCAAATTGTCTGGGCAAAGTTTGTTCTTGCTTTCTAACCCTTACGACTTTCATTCCTTTCTTTGTGCCTCAATTCTTTTTCTTTTTAATTTTTAAAAAAAGATTTATTTATTTATTTATCCAAGGTGGGGTACAGGCCAGAAGTGTGGGGCAGTGAGAGTGTTCACCAGAGACAGAGTGGGGCACAGAACAGGCAGATTGACGGAAATACACGGCTGAGGGGAGCAGCGGGCAAGGCAGGAGAGATCTGCTGCGCCATGTGGGAATCTGCCCTGTGGGGCGTTGAACAAGCATTGTAGCCTCGGACAGCTCCACAGCGCAGCACCCAACCGCTGTGCCACCAGTGAGGCCCTGTGCCTCAATTCTTAATAAAACTGGTAAAAGCAATCACTTTTTGCCTTGCTTTCAGGCTTAATGAGAAACAGTCTAATATTTCAACATTAACTGTGATGTTAGCTATACATTTTTGAAATTACTTTAACCAGATTGAGGACGTTTCCTTTTCTTAGTCTGCTGAGGGTACTGAATTTTGTCAAATGCTTTTTTTTTTCATCTTTTGAGATTTAAGTATAAAGGTTATGCTGGACTCAAAAACAAGTTGATAAGTGTTTCTTATTTTTGGACAGAGTTGGTTTACAATGGGTATCACTTCTCTCTAATGTTTGATTGACTTTATCAGTGAAATCAGCATTGGAGATTTTTTGTGGATTTTAATTATACATTCAGCATATTTAATAGATATGAGTCTATTTAGACTTTTCAATTTATCTTTGTCAGTTTTGTTATGTTTTTGAAGGAATTTATCAATGTTATCTAGATTTTTGGTTATATTAACATGAAGCTATTCATAAAATCCTCATATTTTCATATATGTATGTATATATTTATATTATCTTGAATAAAAAGTGGACACTCCTTCATTGAATAGGAGTTGGCCCCAACTCTCTAAGAATCTTTCTAATAGGAAATTGTAGAATTAACAAACTATCACGGTAAAAAGTAGTATGAGTCTTCTCTGTGGTCTGCTGCTTCCAGATTGCCTAGTTTTTCAGCTCCACAAAAATCCTTTTCTCTTTACCTTGGATTTTCCTTCCCTTTTATGTCTGGTGCATGATCCACCTCAAATTAATTTTAGCTCTTCTTTTTAGAACACTTGCTCCTTTTTTTTGTTCTATTGCAAATGAACTAAAATGGCAATTTGAATTTGCAGTGGTAACTTGAAGATAGTTGTTTCCTTAGCAACAAAATCTTATTTGTGATTCAGACTCTTAACTATCTCAGAGATCTAATTAGTACTTTTCCTTGAGCAAGCCATTTATAACCAATATTTTGAAAACTTAACATAACTGTAAAATTGTGAGTTGAGGTTGTTTTACCACATGAGACACAGGTTTTCCATTCCTTTTCCTGAATTTCTTGGAAGTAAAACTTACAAATTTTATAGGATACCGCTGTCTGAGTGCATGTGCAGGAGCAACCCGGCAAGTCAGCTTTATTCCTGGGTGAGAAAGTTATAGAATATCAAATCCTTCTCCCTAATCAGCAGCCACTCCCTACCTTCAGCTGTCATGCGCTGCGCCGTGCGCGCGCGCGCGCGCACACACACACACACACACACACACACACACACACACACACACACACACACACACACACCAGTGTCCTGCACTGACTCTTTTCCAAATTATCAAATTATCCCATGGTCAAAAGATATTTGGTCTCATCCAGTCCCTCTCAGTTTGTGGTAGGATTAATTTGTTAATGGGTTTCCAGAAGGACAGTGTCTCAAGTTACTTCTAATTAGACATGACTGCTTTAGATTGTGGCGGCTGCCAGGCAGCTCTCAGTGTCCCACAGCCTGCATAATAAGCTTCTGCCACTGGCCCCTGGGTCCTGACCAGGACCATCTGTAGTAATGAACTTGAAAGGCTTATTGTAGATTGCAAAAAAGAAAGGAAGAGGGAAAGAAAAGCACAGTCCGGTTCTTGTCAGTGGGTTCAATTATGGTTTCTGTCAGCTTAACAAAGAAATTCAGAAAAACTAGCCTGGGAAAGAATGGGAGGGGCTGGCAAAAACGATGGGGTGGGAAGAAGCCATGGTGGTAGGACCAGACCGAAATTCCTCCAGGACCAGGTTTGTAGGAGGAGACGTTGAGATGTTACAGCAATAAGAGTTGAGTTCCCAGTGACCAGATATGAGGCTCTACCTCATGATTCCCATAGGGCAGGGCTCCCCATGTCTCTGATCTCAGAGAACAAGCTTCTCCATATCCCTTTTTCTCACTATCAATACCATCACCCACATGGTCCACTAACAGGTACCATTGTGCATATTATGGACTAATTATAATTATAATAATTGTTTTCTGAGACAGGATCTTAGAGCATGAAGCTCCAATCTATCAATAAAATCTTACAAATATTTTAAAAAATATTTTTATTATGAAATAAGGTAAATATACAGAAAAGTCCATAAAACGTGTATTTAGTTTAAAGTATTATTAAAAAAGGAACACTTGTCATCAGAATTCAAGTAAAGAAATAGAACCAGAAGCTTCAGCCACCCCATTCAGATCGTAGCTCCTTGCCTTATCTGTAAGTTAAGAACATTCTTGACTTTTATGCTAATTAGCTCCTTGTTTCCTTTATAGTTTTACCACCTAAGTAGGCATTCCTAACCCTATGGTTTGTTTTACCTGTTTTTGAGCTGTATTTCAAGTGTCTCCTTTCAAGTCCCCCAAGCCCCTAGCATAAGCCCTCGTCCAAGAAGCAAACATGGCTTCTTCTTCACGTCTCTCTTGTTTACGGGCCTCCTCCACATCTTCTCCTAAGTCATGTCTCATCTGCCAAGTCCTTTTTTGATTCTCCTTGATGCTCAGCAACACCCTTCAAGAGGTGGGGCGGGGAAGTGGACCTCCCCTTTCTAGATTACACTGCAGCCTGGCTGACACTTGACTGCAGCCAGGTGAGAAATCCTGAGCCAGAACCATCCACTTAAGCAGCCTCCTTACTCAGAACTGAGTTACAGTTCCTAGCACAGAACTGAGTGAGATAATGTTTATTGTACTAAGCTGCTTCATTTTTTGTACATTGACAAGGTACAAAATTACCTTGTAATAATTACCTTGGTTTATCTAGACTGAATGAGGCAGGAAAATTCCCAAATATTAACTGTTCAGAAACAACCTATTGTGTATATTTATCCTTCCCTCCCATAGGACCTAGAAATTAAATTAGTAGTCATCATCATATTCAGTTTTTATTCTTTCTCTTTATTTTCTTCTTTCTTTCTTTCTCCCCCCCCCCCCCATTCTTCCCCTGCCCCCATTCCAAATTCCCTTCTCCCCATACTGGGTTAAGAACAAGACAATTTAGATTTAGCTTTGGATTCTTGCTTCAGAATCCATTCAGCTTTACAAGCTGAAAGGCCTTGGAAGAGTTTATTTATGTTTGTTTGGGAGAATTTATTTAAATCTCTTGCCTTGTGCTTTGTTTTTTGCAGAAGTAAAATAGAAATGATATAACCACTCTTGATATAGAGGATGAACTTAAAACACATTAAGTTTTTCAATAACGATTGGCACATATTTAACCTCCACTAAGTGCTAGCTAATATTCTCCTTTCCTTTCTCCTCTTTCTTCTTCTCCTTTTCCTTATCTCCTTTCTTCTCCTTTCCCTCTCCCACCTTCTCTTCTCCCATCTGCCTTCTTGATTCACCTCTCTTCTTACTCTCCTAATCCATTTATTGTTCCACTGCCATTGTGCCATCTCTGTTCTTTCTTCTCAACTCCTTTTCTAGGCCTCTTCCTAGGCACTAGGCAAACAACCAGGACTTCCTGGTTGAAGAAAGATGCATTTCTAATTAAGATGACATCAATGGTCATCGTGAACCAGTTGCACCACTAACAATCTCCTTGTCAAAAGATGTGCTCTCAACCTGCAAGATAAAGATCAGTCTTTGAGTATCAAGAGCATAGCTCAGCTCCTACCTGTCCAGCTCAAAGGAGGTGCCAGGGAAGTTGCCTCAGGTTTTGGTAGCCCTTTGAAAGATTTCCCTAGCATGAATTCAATTTGTAGATTTTCCCTCCCCTTTAAATTTACTTCAACATTTAAAAGATCTAATACAATATTAGGTTATTACATAAATATAGAGTTGTAAAATAAAAATGAGTAATGGAAATGGTAACCTTTGCTTTTCCTGCCTCTCCTGGTTGGGGTGAGACCTGAAGTCTTTCTCTATTCGCATAGTATTGTCGCTTTGTTTTATCTGCATAAATGGGATTACATCCTCCATTGTTTCACCTGCAATAAACCATGAACCTCTAGCCATGCTGGGACCTACTGATCGGTCTCTTTTTAGTGGCTGCAGGTGTACCACCATTTAACTATTCCTCTTGACAGACATTTAAATTCTCAACAACTTTTTACTCCTAAAAATACCGCATCGGATATCCTTTTATACATACTGTTAAGCAGTATATGGATTCCCAGAGTTGTTTTTGGTGGGTTCTTGGGCAGGCAGCTTTCATTTAAACAGGTACTATTAATTGTGACAAACCTAAAGAGAGTCACTCACACTTGGAGGAATATGTAGAGCCCTCCAGGCTAAGGGACCTGGGGCTCTGCCCCAGGGCACAAAGAAGTGAACTAGACCAATTGCAGGAACTGAAGGAAGATGAAGTTTAATGAGGAAGGAGAGAACTACTTTTAGTGAGATAAGCTTGGTACAGTCAAAAAAGGATTGCGGGAGATTGCATTTTATTACTTGGAGCCACTGAGAAGTATTAAACCAGAGTAGCTCTATTGATGGAGGTCTCTATTTACATGGCGCCTTCAGGCACTCACTTGGGGTCCAAGCCAACTTCAGGTTTAGGTGAGTCCTTGACACTAAGACCCAAAGAAAGACCCAAGACACTACAGGATGTTTTCTGGTGATAACCTGAGTGATCCAAGGTCAAAATACACGTGACAATGATGATTTCACTTAGCAATTTTTTGACTTTCTGATGGTATGAAAGCTATATACCATTAATAGAAAGCATGCTTGACTTTAGGATTTTGATCTTTCCTGGGCTAGAACTACAGGGTACTCGCAATACTGTGTCAATAATTAATTTCAATCAAGGAACATTTGTTGTGGATCACACATAAGGAGGTGGGAATGTTGCTGGTTTTATGGGGTTGAAGCAGGGTAGTGGGCCAGGGTTTTGATAAGTAGGGTAATGGCTATTTTCTAGCTTGGGTTTCTGGACCTTCAGGTGCCCACCTTCCTCCCAACTCCCCACTACCAGAGAAAGCACATCCCAATTAATTAGGTTTTCAACAACAGAAAGGTAACAAACAAGGACCAGACCAATCCAATAACACAAATAAGAGCCAAACTCAGGGGCCCTGTGACAACGCACTAATCCTTTGAAGCTACCTGGCAGCTCAGAACTCTAACCACATTGAAAGGATCTTGGGATTTAGGATGGTTGGAAGGGAACTTGAGGAAGGGATGGTGAGTTCTACTGAAAAGAGAAAGGGAAGTGAAACTAAAATAGAGCAAAGAGATCATTGTGGTAGAAAATCCTGTAAAAAAAAAAAAAAAACCTTAAACAATGAATAAATGTTTCAAGGAAGATCTTATGGAAGGGGAATTCCCAGGATTCTGTCTGTTCCTGAAGCAAGGTTATCTAAAGGACTGGCTTTCAAACTTTTTTGCTATTTTATTCCATGAAAGCATTTTGGAAAACTAGTACTCTTTCATATATTTTTAAGGCCGAGATTACAATTTTCTCATTTATTTAGTTGGAAAACTAATTTTTGAGTATACATACGTGTATACACACAACCATATAAATATTAATTCTAAAATACAATTGTTTCACCTGTCTTTCCATTTATCCAATATAATTTAAATTCTATAGTGACATTTCTGTTTATTAGTTACTATAAAATAAACCAGAATTGAAATTGAAAATTTCACATTCCTCTTTTCCTCCCTGATATAATTTTTGCTTAAAACTTTGTTATTGATCCTTCATTCTCACACCTCTGCAATACAATTTAGAAAATGTTTTTTTAAAAAAGGATTTATTTATTTATGCATACAAAAACTGGTGTGTAGGTCAGAGGTGTGGGGTGGTGAGAGGATTCACCAGAAACAGAGTGGGGAGCAGAACAGGCAAATTGACTGAAATACACTGATGAGGGGAGCAGTGGGCAAGGCAGGAGAGGTCTGCCGCGCCATGTGGGAATGTCCCTGGCCAGGGACCAAACTTGTGCTGCAGTGGCTGCAGATAGCATCATAGGCTGAGACTTAACCCATAAATAAATAAATCTTTAAAAAAAAAGAAAAGAAAAATGAACACTTACGAATTAGTAATTTAGTAGCAGAAACAGAGATGAAACATTTACAAATAAACTGATGTCGTTGGACATTTAGGGCAGAGAGGTTGGTGCCCAAAGAAAATTAAGCATCAGCTCTATCCAGGACCCCAGGAAACATTTGCCAGAGACAATAAAACCAGGGGAGTGCCAAGAAAGACCGAAAGGGGAGAAGGCAGACACCCCACCCTAACTGCTGCCTGGGCTGATAAAACTACACCCCAGGAGTGCAGTAGAAATGCAAGTGACTTAGAAACTCCTGTCCAGACTGATAAACTAACACCCTGGGAGCACCTGTGCAGTAAACCCCATTAAGGGATGGCGAGAGCAGTCCCCTGCCCTCCATCTAAGCCAGGAATCCCCCACCTTTCCTCAGTTTTTCTTCCATGGATTCTGCCTGTCCAGACCTCTTCCTGGGTGTTCTGACTCTAAATAAACATTGCTTTGCTTTGCCTTGCTATGGCTTTGAATTCTCTCATGGCCATAGTCAAGTACTGAGGAACTCCACAACACAGAAACAATGTAATACCTGAGTTTTGCTTCGAAATAATAGGGAAGAGGAAGTGGGTAAACTATAGATAAAAGAATATCCAAGAGTTAAAATTTTAAGTTGGGGCCTCCCTGGTGGCACAGGAGTTAAAGTCTCAGCGCCATCAAGCCATCACCTTGCCATGAGTTTGATCCCCTTCCAGGTAGGTAACCCACGTAGCGCATTAGACCTCTCCTGTCTCGCCTGCTGCTCCCCTCAGCAGTGTATTTCAGTGGATCTGTCCGTTCTGCTCCCCACTCTGTCTCTGGTGAATCCTCTTGCAACCCCCCCACCCCTCTGGCCTACACCTCAGTTCTTGTATGCATAAATTAATAAAAATAAATCTTTAAAAAATAAAGGGGTCTCTTTCTAATTTTAGGTATATTGCAATTTCTCCAAATAAAAACTTAGGAAAATGAGAAAAAAGTGGTTATG
>PVIJ01011357.1:12361-55215 GCA_004024925.1 Scalopus aquaticus
CCTCCCCGGTGGCGCAGCGGTTAAGCGCTGCGCTGTGGAGCTGTCGGCAGCGGCGACGCGAGTTCGACGCCCGGCCGGGGAGAATCCCACATGGCGTGGCAGACCTCTCCTGCCTCGCCCGCTGCTCCCCTCAGCAGTGTGTTTCTGATCTGCCTGTGCTGCTTCCCACTCTGTTTCTGGTGAACCCTCTCGCCGCCCCGCGCCTCTGGCCTGTACCCCAGCTTGTATGTATTAAAAAAAAAAAAAAAAAAAAAAGTGGTTATGTTTGTACTTTCTAATTATCATTATAATTTCTTTAGGTATGCAGTTCTGTCTCCTTTTCATTTCTAATACTGTTTTGATAAGAAGGAAACAAGATGGAGTCATTTGAGCCTGAGTAATTAAAACATAGTTGGGAGTTTAGTGAAAATCAGGCCCCAGGCATGACCAGGCATGCCCAGACATGCCCAGGCACATCTACCTCTGGGAAGGAACTGTAACAAAGGTCCACCTCCCACTTTCTGGATCAGACTGCAAGAGACCACCCAGACATTGAAAAGTTAACCAATCACTACTTGGCTAGCATTTCATTGATTTTGCATAACTAACTAGTGAACACTATCCTTTTTTGTGGAGTTAAACCCACCCCCAGGCAACTCCTAACACAATTTAAAGTTATCCTGAGCCTGGTAACTCCTGGGATAAATAATAAAGCCCTAAATAAATCCCTTATTGGTTCTAGCTCTACCTGATTTCAGTTTCTTAGCTATCAGTCTGTTTGTTCCTTCTCTCTTTATACTTCATCAGTTTCACCAAGAATTTATAAAATTTTAATATTGTTATGTTATCGTAACAAAGGAGTTTTTAATCTATTGTTTTTATATTTGCAAACCTTAAGGATAAGTTAACGAAGAGTAGAAAATTATAACAAATAGCAAGTTTTCAGCATTTCTCCATGAATATTGTTGGCTTCTGGCAAAACTATGAATTTTTTTTTTTTCTACTGGCCTGTTGGTTTAGGAGATTCACATAACGGTTGTATTCATCTTCATTAGGTTTTTTTTTTTTTCTTTCCCAGCTCCCTTGAATGTTTGTTGAGGTATGAATGAACTTGAAAGGCAGGAGGGAATTCACTGGTTGTTTGGCAGCCCCCTACTCTGGACTCCCACAATGGCCCTGATGGAAGATAAATAACTTGGGCCTTGGGTCAGTAGACACTGTCATTTCCACTGTCCTAGAGATCTACTTCTCCATGCCATAGCAGTGCCCAGCACATAGTAGGCTTTCAACAAATACTTGTGGATTGGTAGATTAGGTTAATCATCTGTGAAGTGCATGGATTGGAGCAGGTGAATTTTCTCAGGTTTTACATGGCCTTCTTCAGACGCTGGCTCTCTGGTGAAGACTGGTTTAGAGACAACTGTTAAGGAAGGACTTCCAAGAGAGACATGTAAGGGAATGGGGAAGACAGGATGGGAAGAGGAGGAAGTCCAGAAAAGATGTGATTTTAGGTAGCCCCCAGGCTTTACTCAAAACCACAGGGAGCTTCCAGAGTTGAAATTACAACTCAGAGTTTATAATTTCTTGAGTGAAGGTGAAAGGGACTGACCCAGAAGAACTTGGGAAGCAGGAAAGGCTGAGACACAGAACTGATTTTAAACAATATAGGAACAGAGGGAACAACACAGCTCCCAGGAAAGTAGAGGTGTTTCACTGAAATGGTGCTGAGCTGGCCACCACCTAGAGTAAGATCCGGTTACAGCATGATTACGGTACAGAAAAACAGTCAACACGATACACCCCGACCAACTAGTGCCTAATCAATAGCCTGACACATTGGACAACAGAAATCGGACAGTATATAGTCACAGACGGGCCTGGAGTAAAGAGGCATCCTCCCTGGGACCCCTCCTGCTGTCAGGAGTTCTTTTCTCTTGCTTTAATAAATCCACGCTTGCTCTCATGTTTGGTGTGGCAGCTGTTAGGATCCGCTCTCCTAACAAAGGGAGCTGGCTTTTATAATCCTGCACGAGCCACTCCTTGGGTCGGCCACCCTAGGGCAATATAAGTGCCCAGGAGCTTCCAGCTCTCAAAAAGTGGGGACAGTGGTTCCAGCAGCTCATGGGATGACCTCTACAGCTGCTTCCTGGTGGCCCCATGTTGGGGGCAAGACATACTTGGCATTTGGGATTGACCAGTTGCGGTCAATCCTCTGATTCCTCAATCCTCTTAAGTCTTCACTTCCCCCAACATATCTCATAAATAATATATAAGACATAAATATCTTTTGGATCAGTCACAGTCACATCCAGTTTTTTAAAGAGCGATGTGAGGAGAGACAAACCGTCTGCGTGGCTCAGAATGAGGTTCCAGGTCCACGCAGCACCTGAGCTGCTGGGTCACAAAGGAATGTTTCAACAGGAGTCACAAAGGAGAGCCAATCTATAAAATACTCCCTTGTGACTCCTGGTTGCCCTGTGCACTCACAGAAGCCGGCTCCCACTGGCTCACATCTTTGCCTTCCACATGAAGTAGAAGAGGATCAAGATGGCCATGATCAAGCCCACAGCCATACAGCTTCCTGCCTGAACCGTGCCATTATGGAAAGTGCTTCACCCTCCCCACGAGCCAGCATGTGAAGATTGTAAAGTGCAAGCCCATGCCTTCCAGGAACTGGTTCCAGTCTTCCAGCCATCCACTCTCTCTTTGGATCTAGTATCTCCTCCACAGCTCTGGACTCCTCCATCCTGTGGGCTTCTGCCCTGACTCTTACCAACACGGCCACAACCTCCCCCAACAAGGCAATCATAAAGCAAGAGTTTAAATAGATTTTATTATTTTCAAAGAGTCAGCTTTTGGCTTCATTAATACTCTCTGCTGTACTATATTGAATTGTATTTCTATTTCAATAATTCTGCTTTGATCTTTATTATTTCCTTTCCTACTTTCTTTGTATTTATTTGCTCTTTTCTAACTATTAAGATCAGTGTCTAAATAAGTTTTCAGCTTTTCTTATTTTATTTTTTGATAAGTTTTTAAGGACATAAATTTTCCTGTAAGTCTGGCTTTATTTACATCCTACAAGATTCAGTATGTTGTGTTTTCATTTTCTTTCATTTCTAATGTAGTTTAAATTTCTCTGTGATTTTCTGTTTTGACCCATGAGTCAGTTGGAAGTATTATTCTTTTATTTTTTTATCCCTTTTCCCTTTTTTCTCTCTCCCTGTCCGATTAACATCAGAGTTCTCAGAGTATTTATTAATGCCCACTAGTTTTTGTAAGTACTTTATTTTGTCAAATCATCTACCATATAAATATCTGTATGTCTTTGTCATTCTGCCTTGTTTATTTACACATAATTTATGCAAACTCCTTCTATTTTGCTGAAAATAGCTGCACTTCATCTTTCCTATGGTGGAATAACACTCCACTGTGTGAGTATACAATATCTCGTTGACCTGATCATCTACTGATGGACATTTAGGCTGCATTCAATTCCTCTCGTAGGTATTCCCTCATAGGTTGCTCTTTCGCTCCATGCTTTAGTATTCTGTTCTTGTCACTGGCATTCAGTAATTTGATTATAATGTGTCTTGGAATGTGTCGGTCTGGTATCATTTTGTTTGGAACTCTGTGGGGCCTCTTGGATTTGTCTTTGTTTGTTTCCCAGACTGAGATTGTTCTCAGCAATTATTTCTTTAAATTTTCTATGATTTCTCTTTCTTTTCTCCTGGTACCCCCGCAATACCAGTGTGGGTTCTCTTTAGGTTATCTCAAAGGGCTCTTACACTATTTTCATTTTTAAAATTCTTTTCTAATTCTTTTTCAATTTCTTCCAACTGTGTTTGCTGTTAAGACCCCAGTTGTATTTTTTAGATCCATTACTAAATTGTAACTGTTTTAATGTTTTCTCAGTTTTTACACTGCTCTTGTTTTATCATCCTATTATATCATCCATTTGGGCTCCATGAGCATTATTTTAATAGTTATCTTGAATATAGGCATATTCAAGCATATTCCACTGTTTTTGCTGGATTGAGACTCCTCTCATGATTTCTTTGTGCTAACATTTGTGGTATATTTTTAGGTCTCTTCATTTTTAATTTTTGTGTGTTGCTTTGCATCCGTTGATCAGAGAACTGGTAGAGTTGGAGTAATAGATATAAAGTGACTGGGTGACAGGGCACCAGAGGATTACCTCCAGCGCATATCAGGAATTCAAGCTTCCTACTGTGCTTTTGGCACCAGAACTGCATGGTGGGGTCCACAGTGATCCCCTCCTCGAGACCGGTTCCTTGGTCTAAATGACTCTTACTGATTTCGTGTCAGCCTCGTCCTCTAAGCTATGCATGAGTGCTAGTGGGGTGGGGGGGGAGGGGGGGCACAGATTGTATTTGATACAGGATCATAAGTCCAGAGTTGCTCTCTTTTCTTTCCCATACAGAGACTTAGCCTGCGATGGTGGCTCCTGTTGTTAACAGGGGCTTAAATGCTAGCTAATGAAAGTATTCAATTGTTGTCTTGGTTTCAGCCCTGGGTAGAAAGTTGGCAGGTGTTTTTTAATAGCCCAGCCTCAAGCTACAAGAAGTAACTTCCTCCATGGGGAGACACAGGTGATCCGACCTGGTTTGGGCTCCAGCTGTTCTATACTGGGAGCTTCAGGCTGAAGCCATTAATCATCACTCTGCACCTCAGCTCCTAGAGTTCTCCCAACAGTGCACCTTCGGTCCTAGATGCCAACTCTGTGCACCCTCTTATCCAGCGTGGTGCAGGGTCTCCATAGTTCATGATGTTGGGGTGTGCCTCTGACACTTAGAGTTCTGAGAACTAATGTCATAATGTATAGCTCTTCTGGGTCCCAAATGTAAGACCAGGATATCAGTTTCCTAGAAACTGATGAACTGTCAGAAAACAGTATAATTCTCATCCACTGCTTTTAGACTCAGTAAATGTCTTAAAGGGAAAAGCAGCCTCAAATACTGGGCTCACCTCTCTGGAGCTCTCTTCTGTTCAGATTTTTGCCTTATAAGTCCAAATTGATTTTTTAGATCACTAACACCTCCAAACAAAATTACTAAGGTTTTTAGTGTGAAGCCTGAGGCTTCATAGACTGCTATTGATAGACTTACTCTGCTCTTTTTTTAATGACTGCATACTCCTTTTTCATATTCTCAATTACCTCTTTAATTTCTTAAAACATTTTAAATATATTTAAATATAGTAAGTATATTTATTTGAACCATGATGCATTTCATTCACTGAATGCATCTTTCTGATACAAAATGATTTCAGAAGCATGACTGCTTTCAGATTTTATGTTTTATCTTCAGTTGGTGATTACCTTGCATTACTCTCCTCCCAAAGATTTTCCTTACATTGCTGTTGTTTTTTCTTTTGACTTTTGGTAAATTTATCCACGCAGTGTAAAGAGTAGAGCTGTTTTGTATTTGATGATTTCCATATCTTTGGGTTACTTTATTTCTAACTTTTAGGTAGAATTTTCAGCAGATGGAATGGAGCATTTGATAATTTCCTACAGTAAATGTTAACCTGAGATCTGACAGATAAGGGGAGGCTAGGTGAGGAGCAGGAGGAGGCAGTGGTTTGGAAATGGGGAAGAGTATTTCCAAAGAGAGGAAGCACCTGGATGAAGTTTTTGTGGCAGAAAGGGAGGCACAAAAACCTGGAGCAATGGCAGAGGGCACAGGCTGAACCAAAAGGAAAGACTTAACTCTCTCTGATCTAATTAGAGAGGTTGGGTTGGATCAATGACATTCTCACCTTAATTTAAATTTTTAGTATGATTTCACCATCTAACCTCCCATAGCTTTACAAAAGTTATAGGATAGACAAAGAACTTTCCCCTTCTATTCAACAGCTCATGGTTATCCTCACTAGCAAGTCAAGAAATTGTGTCTGGAAAACCTAAACTGTCCACAAGCCCTTGGACAAGCTTGAACTCAAGCTTGAAAGAGGGGATTAGCTTATAAATTTAGTTAAAGCTATTGGTCTAGTCTGGGTGGTAACTACCACACCCTTGGATTCCTTTGTTTGGATGGCCCATCTTAGTTATCTTGTGCTATTTGGGAGGCATTTTCCTCTTTAGGTAACTCTAGCCCCAAAGTAACTAAGGGAGCTTGGGTGGCTTCCCCTTGGGGGGCAGCTGCCTGGGAAGTCAGCCAAGTTGCCTTTTGGTCTTCTGAGGGGAAGCCAGGGTACAGGTTGGGGCGAGGGGCTGAGAGAAGGGAGGGCTTGGCCCTCTTCATGTGTCTGCCAATAGCCTTGCACAGCTCTGCCACTAGACTTCTCTTTAGAATTAAAAATATGAATTGAACAGCTCCATCAAACACATATTGGTTAGTAGACTTTGAAATAACTCACTCAAGTAGTGCCTGAATAATACTTCTCCTTTCTTAGAGGGTGTGTTAATTTCCTAGGGATGCCTTAACAAAGTACCACAAACTGAATGACTAGAAACAGAATGTTTTCTCACATAGTTCTGGAGGTTAGCAGTCTAAACAAGATGCTAGCAGAATTCGAAGGGCTCTGAGAGAGAAACTGTTCCATATTTTTCTCCTACCTTCTGTATTGTCAGCAATCTTTGGCATCCCTTGGCTAATAGTTGTACCACCCAAGTACATGCCTCATCCTTCTCATGGCCCTCTTATGAGGATACCAGTCAGAATGGATCAAGAGCCCACCCTAATCCATTATGACTTCATTTTATGACTTAACCAATTACATCTGTAATGAATCTATTACCAAATAAATTCTATTTCCAAATAAAGTCACATTCGGAAGTCATGGGGTTAGGACTTAAACATAACCTTTTGAGGGACACATTCAATCCATTAGAGAGGGAAAAAATATAGCATATGCAAAAGCCGATATCCATGCAGAAATATTGACTGCTCAGCAATCTGGCTGAATATCATCTACTGCTTTTAATTTTGGTAGTATCCTAAGCCTCCTTAACTGAGTGATATAGCAGGCCTACTATCCAAAAAAGCAAGAGAAAACCTCCCAGTTTTCTTTACTAACAGGCTCAAGCGGAGTCTGGGTTTGCCAACATTAGAGTCCACGGTCTCTGTCCTGGCTGAGGACTCACCTGGAGACAGTAGGAAATGGCTCCAGAGAATTCTGACAAGGAGATTTAAAGCTACAAGAAAGGGAGGAGAAAGCATAAAACTTTTTTGGAATTTATTTTGGAGTCTGATGTGAGATAGGGATCTTATTTGATATTTATTCCAAATGGTTATCCCTCTGCTCTTTACTGAGAATACTTACGCAGAGTATGTTGATTTGCTGTCTTTATTACACACTGTTCATGGACATTTTTGTCTTTCTATCCAGAATTAAAATATGCATCTCTATTTCTTTAAGTGTCCCCCAGAAGGTGCTGAAGTTTTGTTCACTAGCCTCTTGCATGTTCCTTATTACATTTATTTCTTCATCTTTTGTTGTTGCTATTGATGTTACCAAAAGAAGTTTCCCATTTACTTACTTACATATTTACAATAATAAATATAAATATGTTTACATATATATATACACTGCACTTTATATTTTCCATTATATTTACTTACTTGCTTTTTACGTAACTATTTTTACTTCTAGAATAAAAAATAACTTGATTTTTCTCACATATATTTTTTAACCTGCCCAATTTACTGAAGTCTAATTACTTCTGATATTTTTTTCAGATGATTCTTTTGTGCTCTCAGTATAGATGCATCATCTGAAAATAGTGATACTCTTCTCCAAATGCAGTCTGCACTTTGCTGCCTCAAGGTCTTTGCTACTGCTGTCACTGTCAGTATTTCCATCACTCCTGTTTCCCAAAAGCTTACAAAGATTCAATTTCTTTGTGAAACTGCTTTCAACTTCCCGGGAAGAGTTGATTTCCCTCTCCCTGAACATTCATAAAACTTTATGCATGCCTTTATTATAACCTGCATTATAATTATCTCCTTACTTTCCCCCAGGATACACTAATAAGCACATATTTCTTCTCTAGACTAAAAGTCAAGTTGGGGAAGTTTTATTTGCTAATAGACGAATGACCTCTTTTACTCATCTGTGTATTCCCTCTCTTGCAATTTGATACTGAGTGTAGAAGAATAAGTCAGTGGTGAGTGAACCATAACTCAGACTTAGGCCCCCGAATTTTCTGCCCCAGTGATGCCTCCTCAGATGCTGGACTCCAATTCAGGGACTTGCTTCCAGGGCTCTCTGCTGGCAGGGACAGGATCAACTTGGGGAAAAAGCGGGGCCTTATTCTGTGTCCTGTACCCATCTCCGGTCTCATTCTGCCGCCCAGGCTCAGCAAGGGGTTCCCTGTTGGGTCCTGAAAAAGATCACGCCACCTGGAGGCCAAACGGCGGGACTCCTCTTCCTACAAAATTGTCCTTGGCTAGAATTCCAATTCTTTCAGCCTATTTTGAGACCCTTTCGGGTGGTGCAAGGATTTGAGCGGAGTCTTCTGGTTAGGGGTTGCCCTGAGAGTTGCGGGGTCAAGCTTGCTGAGATAGAAACTGGGTCTAATCCTGGGGAAGAGCCTCTCCCTTCTGCTCAGCACGACGAATTCCCAACTCTACCGGATCAGCCTGCAGGGATTCAGCCATCTCGGCTGCTCTGGATCCTTCCTCTCACCTACAAAGCCTCCGCGATACCAGAGGTTGCAGGC
Organism: Scalopus aquaticus; assembly: GCA_004024925.1. Taxonomy (NCBI): domain Eukaryota; kingdom Metazoa; phylum Chordata; class Mammalia; order Eulipotyphla; family Talpidae; genus Scalopus; species Scalopus aquaticus. The sequence goes on from PVIJ01011357.1 coordinate 21,027, forward strand.
GGACGAAACAAGGCGGCTTTATTTTGCATAATGCCTACGGACAAACAGCCCCTAAAAGGCGGCGGGGAGGAGGCTGTCAGGCCTGGAATGCACACACCTGTAACCAGGCAGGCTCCTTTGAATTCCTGCAGCTCTGTGGCCTCCCGGGGGCTTTGCCCAGAGCGGTGGGTGGGAGTTTGGCAGCCTGTGCCCTCGGGAGGAGCACTCCACCCAGACCTCCTAGTTGAGGGGCCACCAGGGGAGAGATGACTAGCCACCCTGTTTGTGAAGATCCTCCAAACAGCCTTCCTCTAGTCTCCCCACTCCCTTCCCACCTGCACTTCCCACCCTTCCCCACTCACTGGAAACAAACTTCCTCTTCAAAAAGAAATCTTTCCGTGACAAACTTCCTTAGGGGCCCTCGGATATGAACTGGACCAGGGAGAGCTTGCAGCCAAGCCCTTTTATCTGATTGCCCTGACTCTTGCTCATAGTTCTTGCTTCCAAGTTCTTCACCCCACAGATGAGGAAACTAAGACCAGGAGAAGTTAAACAGTTTTCCCAGTTCTCCAGCTGATGGGTGGTGGGACAGCATCAGTATTTATTTATTTGCTTTTCATAACCTGTTTGGTCAGAATTATTTCCTAACACCTCCAGACTTGACCTTGTGAGATGAGTATTTCCATAAAGCAAAGATTTGGAAACGTGATATGAATGTATCTAATGCAATCTGAGGGAAATAGTATTATATTCTCTGACTGAACCTGACCTAGTCCTCAAGACAGTTGCCCCACCCTTTTCTAAAAGGAGAAATCTGAATTTCTGCCTTATTCCTGGATCATCTGCTACTGGGGTGAGGGTGGGGGAAGGGGAGGGGAGTGAGGGGTAGGTTTGTAACTTTCAGCCAGAAGGTAGCCAAAGTAGGAGTGAGTGATATATATTATGTAGAATTATACAGGCCACAATTCTATCATTTTTCCTTTAGATAGACATGGAAAATCCTTCTGAAAAATCCATCCTTTTCTCTAAGAAGTGAGGAGAGAGGGAATTTTTCTTTTCCTGGGTTAGGGAGAGCAGACGAGATGGCCCCCAGGAGCAGCAGACCTGCATAGGGGAACCCAAGGAGGGAGAGAGGTCTGCTCTGTCCTTTTCCCTGGACCACCTGTCCTATAGATGGGGAGAGTGTATCTCATCTCTGGGCAGATGGAACAGAAAGTGTCAAGGCTGCGCTCTTGACCAAGGATGGTCCAGAAGTGGGGAACAGCCATAAAGATAGAGAGAAGGAGGGAGGGAAAGACAGGATGGCCATGGGCCCTCAGCAAACCTCTCATTAGAGGAGCATTTCTTTGAGCATTTCTTGAGCATTTCTGAGCAAGATGTGGTGAGCAGCCTGGTGATAATGGAGTCGAGCATGAGTGATACCAGGAGGGGTTCCCTGCAGCTAAGTAGGGGAGGGAGGGACTCGTTCATAGATGAGCATAGGTCTCCCACTGGGGGTGTGGAGGAGTCTGGGCTACAGTTACAGCCCTCAGACTAGCACAGCCAGGCCTGTGTTTCCAGCTGGGATGTCCTCATTCTGTTACAGGGCAGGGAGAGAGGGGCACCCCCGAAACCCCAGACCTGCCCTGTTCTAAATGGGTTCAGCCATTCCCCGCATCAATACAAAACATATAGGACCTTTTGTGGAAAGAAACTTTAATACAACTAGAAAGGACAGAGAAGAAAAAGAATATATATTCTAAGTCAAGCACCCAATGTTAACCAACTCCTCATGGGTACAAGTCCACCCAAACGGGACTGGCCCAAAGCAAGTCTCGAAAGCCTGCCACAAGTCTAGAACAGCTTTTGCCAGGAACCCAAACACAAGGGTCAGGAATAGCCAGACAATTCTGGGAGGAACCAAAATACCTTTCGGCAGGGACCTATCCAAAAGGGTCAGAAACAGTCAGACAATTCTGAGCAGAACAGAACATAATCAAAACCAAAATCAACACAGCCGTCATTAACCTCCCCACAGGTCTCTCACCCACATCTCTTTCAATCAGTCCAGGCCAGTGCAGCTTCTTTACAAGTCTCTCTGCTCCTTGGGCCTCTTCTGGCTCTCCATCCTTCTTCTGTCTCTTCCTATCTTCTGTCTGTGTGTTCTCCTCTGTGTCTGTCCTCTGTGTGTCTTCTGTGTGTCCTGTCTCTCTTCTCCAGCTTCTTATATCCTGCTGAGTTCCACCCTACCTTGGGTGGGACAGGGAACCTGGGACACACCCTTTCTCCTGGGGACCACCCTGTTACAATTCCACTGTGAGACGAGAGGAGAGCTAGGAATGATGAGGGATTTCAAATGAAAAATGATCCTAGGCTTCTCATCTCTGAAAGGCTTCTGGATGCACAGTAATTTGACAGGTCACAAAAGTTCTAGAGATGCACTCAGAAGTGAACAGAATCAGAAAAATTTTCTTATATTTTCTGGGCTGAAATGGGCGCTTGGTTGGGGGTGGGCAGCGATCAGGCTCCACTGCTCTCATGAGGACAGAGGCCTAACAGACAAGGGCTTACAATGAGGAAATTATGTCCAAAACAGGTCATATATTTGAGTACAGTAACAGGTAGTATTTCCAAAAATGACTATGGTCGTGGGGATTTTGGTTTGTCTTTATTGAGGTAACATTGGTTTATAACATTGTATATGATTCAGGTGAAAAGGTTCATACCTCCTCAGATGTCTATCACCACACCACACCCACCACAGAGCACCCCATATCTCTTTACCATAGATTATTGCCCTCCTCTCCACTTTGTTTCCATTTAGACACTTCCTCTCTAGTAGCCTCAATTCTACAGTCCTATCTCCAGGGTTTGTTTTGGTTTGGCTTGGTTTCTTTATATTCCACATGTGAGTGAAGTCATCAGTATTTGTTTCTCTCTCTGATTAATTTCACTTAGCCTAATCTCCTCCAGGTTTGTACATGTCATTGTAAAGGGCAAGAGCTCATCTTGTTTTATCCTTTTTAATATCTGAATAGTATTCTATTGTGTTTAGGTACCACAACTTCTTAATCCACTCATCTATTGTTGAGCACTCAGGGTGTCTCCATAACTTGGCTTTTGTAAATGTGCTGCAATGAACTTAGGAGTGCATATATTACCGCAGTGCTTTCAGTCTCACATACCTTTTAGAATCTCACCCAACAAGAGGTGATAACTTTTTCTCTTCCCCTTGAACAAAGACAGGACTTTGTGAGTGCCTCAACTGATAGAGTGATGCTCCCTGACAGTCAAGGTTTGATCATAAAAGTTGATACAATTCTGACTTTCTCTCTTAGGAATTGGGAGCCCTGATTTTTAAGGTCCAGCTAATCCTGGACCATCTGATCCCATCCATCCATCCATCCATCCATCCATCCATCCATCCATCCCTCCAACCAGATGTTGATGGGACCCCAACTGTTTCAGTTCCCAAATGTTTGAATCTTCCCTTCTCAAGTGGCAGACATGAGAGTAAGCGAACTTCAGATGATTCCAGCCCACAGCCCTAAGTCACTCCAGCTGATGCTGAATGGAATACAGATGAGCTGTCCCTGCCAAGCCCTGCCCACACTGCACACGGCAGACTCACAAAAAAGAATGTTATTTTAAACCACTGAGTTTTGGAATGACTTGTACTACATCAAATCATACACTCCTTTCTTTGCCTCATTAATGCTGTCAGTAACCATGAAAGGCATGTATCACCTTTCCTAAATAATTATAAGGATTATTCACAGATGTTATGAATTCTGTCTTCCCAAAATTCCCACATTGAAGTCCTGCCCCCCAATTTGACTGTATTTGGAAACAGGATTATTGGGGAGAATATTAGGGTTAAATGAAATCAAAAAGGGTGAAGCTCTAATCGGATAGGACTGGTGTCCTTTTAAGGAGAAGAAGAGACATCAGAGGGCTCCCCAGTGTCTTCACCCCCCTACCCAGTCCTCCCATCACCATGTACTGCCAGAGAAGAGGCCATGTGAGGACATGGCAAAGTACTGACCATTTATAAGTCAGAAGAGAAGTCTCACCAGAAACCAATCACTAAGCCATCTTGATCTTGGACTTCTGGTCCCCAGGCCTGTGGGAAAATAAATTTCTATTGTTTAACCCATTCAGTCTATAGTATTTTGTTAGGCAGCTATAACAGACTAATACAAAAGATAAATCGAATAATCATGATTCATACTAAAATTCTCTGACTCCAAATCTGCAGCACACCCATCACACTGCCTAAATGTCAAAACAAGACCCCATTCATGATCTATAGTGCCCACTTGTCTAGACTTGCAAGTCACAGTCATTTTCTAAGAGTTAGGCAGAACCAGAGGCAGGGTACATTTTAGTTCTGGGTTTGCCTGATCTACTAGAAAAGCTCAAGTACTCATGAGCCACATCCTGTTCAGAAGCCAGAAACAGCTCCAACACGCAGTTGCACAAGCCAAGATAGTACTCAGCTTTGACCAAGGCTAGGACAGGGCTTCGGGAGACCCTGAGTGATTTTTAAGGACTAGATCAGGAAATGAGAGCATAACAGGACTTTTTCATTCATTTTCTCCCTCTCTTTCACAAGTATTTATCGAACGATCTGCTATACCAGGCATTGGGAATAGAGTGGCAAATAAGCCACTCATCTCCTGGAACTCACATTCTACAGTCATGTGTTGATTAATGACAGGAATACTTTCTGAGAAATGCACCACTAGGTGATTTCATCTTGCAAATGTCCTGTCATGTACTTATAAAAGCCTGGATGGTATAACCTACTACATACGTAAGCTACATAAAGAGACAACCTTTGTATTTGAGTGCCGCCATTGACCAAAATGTCATTGTGCTGTGCATGACTGTATATGAAGAGGAGGTAAGTGGGTAAACATGAAAACAAACAAAATAGTTTTTGATTGGAATAAGTGCTATGAAGAAAATTAACTATGTATCTAATAGCGAATGCCTTAGCAGAAGGGGGATCAAGAAGAGGCATCTGAGTTAGAATGTACAGAATGTTCTCATTGGGAGTAGCTTTGAAAATAGCTAAGCTTTGAAAAGAGGATATTTGGGTTGATTCAGATGAAGCTGAGCATGTTAACCTCTGAAATTTCGTGCATTCATTGGCAGTTGAAGCAATGGGCCCTTGTGATGCTAATCAGAATAGCTTCTCCTTCTTTGAACATCCTCTGATAATCTCAAGACCCAACCCAACCATCCTTTGCTTTTTCCACTCATATTTTATATCAGATCTCTCTATGCTCCTGAGGAAATAAGTAAAAAGTTTGACTTACGCATTACAATATTTTGCTAAGTTAAATCAACGGAAACATGGGAAATATATGTGAGAATGAATTCCAAATTTAGATCAGGCCCAGATCTGAGATTTTGTATTTAATATGTTAGTTAGAAGTGCCTCTAATGATTTGCCTACTTAAGTCATTGGATTTTGGATTCAACAATAACTTTTCGAGTGATTTTGAGATGCCAGGACTTCTGTGGCATAATGCAAGGTAGGAATGTAAAGAGAATGAGAATGTTGGGGTGCTTAGATCATGAATGATCTGCGTATTCCCCTCCACCACTACATCTTCCTAGAAGCCCCAGAAGACAGTCACTGTGAAATTTAGAAATATAGCCATAAGAACACTAGTATTCTTTAAACCCTGTAGCAGGTATGACAGTGGATCTTGCCACCACTGAGATGGGATGTGGGAGCAGCAGATTCCAGGTAGCAACATTTAAGTGCCAGAGATAAGATAGGCACATTTATTGTAATGGAAAGCAGGAGTGGGGTGATAATCAGAGTATTGTGGTATTTTCTGGTAATGGCCAATTGATCACAGTATTAGTTTGGATTCCCCAGAGAAACAGAAGATGATAGACAGATGGATGGATAGATAGATAGATAGATAATAGAATAAGAATTTACTTACGTGATTATGAAGGCTAAGAAGTCCTAAGATATACAGTGAGGAAGCTGGAGAACCAGTGGGATAATTCTAGTTCATGCCCAAAACCCGAGAATCAGGACAGTCAATTACTGTGTAATTTAGTGCAAGTCTGAGTCTGAAGGCAGAAGATGGATGTCTGAGCTCAAAGAGAGTTGAGCTGAGATGGTGAATTCCCTCTTACTCAGTATTTTTGCTCTTTTCAGGCCTCCAGTGAATTGGGCTTGGCTCAGCCACATTGGCTAGAGCAGTCTGCTTTAGTCTACCCATTGGTTACAATATATCTTATCAGAAATATCCTTACAGATTCAGAACAATGTTTAACCTAATATTTGAGCATCCTGTGGCACAGAGTTGACACATAAATTTTAAATTCCTAGTATTCCTAGGAATTAAATAGATGAACAACCTACAAAATTAATCTATGTATCATGAAAAACTCTAGATCAGGAATAACATACAGAAGATGTTGGAATGATAACAACAGCAGTTGAATGCATTTTGCACTTTGCAGAACCAGCTTTTTAGGGCCCCACTTCAGCTTCCACTAACTGGTGCCCCTTCCTCATGGGACCCTTCTCTGAGCTCAGAGATACCAGTAGTGGCTGAGCAGAGTCTCCTTCCAGGGCTTTGATTATCAACTCCTTGGTGTTCCTCCTCTAAATTTTTATTTTATTTTTTTATTTTTTTTTATAATATATATTTTTATTGTTATTTATGTCTTTTACATTTTGCATTCCCCTTGGGTAGCCCACCACCAATTCACCCGTGATCCATCTCCATGGTCCCTTGTGTTCTTTTCTATTCCATTTTGTGCCCTTTCCCTTCCCTCCCTCCGGCTCCTTCCTCCCCCTCCCACCCCCCCACTGATTGTCTCTCTCCCACCCGGCCTCCCTATAGTCCTGTTATAAGTGAAACCATTCGATATTTTTCTCTTTCTTTCTGGCTTATTTCACTGAGTATGATCCCCTCTAATTCCATCCATGTCGCTGCAAATTGCATGTGTTTATCTTCTTTCCATGCTGAATAATACTCCATCGTGTATATGTACCACATCTTCTGGATCCAATCATCTATTTTTGGACATCTGGGTTGCTTCCATACCTTTGCTATTGTGAGCAGTGCTGCAATGAACATACGGGTGCATGTATCCTTTTGGATTAGTGTTTTTGTGTCCTTTGGGTAAATTCCCAAAAGTGGGTCCTCTAAATTTTTAAATGCTAGTATTTCCAGCATCTTCTCTGCATTCCTCATCCATGGAAATAATAGATACTTCCTATAATTCTTGGCTTAATGATGCCTTGAGAGTCACAGTTTACTCTTTTAGTTACCTAGTTAAAAACCCATACCTACATAGCATTTATTCAAAATTTCACTCTCTCTAAACAATGGTGCAGCTTCTGTCTTTTGGATGTTTGCCTGTCTAGTATGGAAATCAGTATCACAAGAAGTCTCAGGAAACAGAATCTCAGAGGTGGTAATTTGAAATTGGTTTGGTCATATCCTTGGGTTTTTTGCCAATGAGAAATGGCACACTAGTATCCAAATATGCAGTGGCATCATAATTAAATTATCACTTGTCTTGATTGTGTGAAGACCTACTGAAACCTTCCTCCATAGAGACTTGCTGCCATTTATTAGTGATTATAACCTTGAGAAAAAGGAATTTCCCAGAGTTTTCAAAGATTACTGGGTTTTGGCATTGTGTTTATGTTAAGTCCTAGAGATTCAAAATGCTATTGCTCTACCAATGAAATGTAGGCTAATGGTAACCTTCTGAATATAGTGTCTTTGGTCAATTTCAAATCACAGTGGGTTCAACTGGTCCATGGGTGAATCATGTAGTCGTTTCATGAATATAAATTGAATAGACATTCTTAGTAGTGGGAAGAATGTCAATTTTGGCTGTCTAACCCATGAAATGAGGAGCATTATATTAAGAAGGATACAATGGAAGCCAGTGGAACTTCCCCTCCTTGTCAGGATAATAAACATTAAAACAATACCACAACCCTGAGGGATTGCAGAGATCAATGCCACGAAGACTTAAAAGATGCCAGGGTGGTAAAATCTCATATTACTTTCCCATTTGCCAATGCAGAAGGCAGATGGAGAAATACTGTAGATTACCATAAATTTTATCAGGCAGTGATGATTCTAACTGCAGTTGCTCCCCCAGATACAGTAACAAAAAAATCCACATACCCCCTAGTAGCTGTTGTGTAGTTCCTGACTACAAGTACTTTCTTCCCCATACCAATTTGCAAGGACATACAGATGCCATTTGCCAATATTTGGCAAGGCCCTGGCATACCTTCAAAATCTTGCCTTGGGGCTCCTCTGCTTTCTTTATTTCTACCTTAATATAGAGAGATATAGAGATATTATAGACAGAGCTATTGATTATCTTGCTATTTCTCACACCTGCACATTGGTCTACTGTATTGATAACATCATGTTGATCTGACCTGATGAACTGACAATTACAATGTTAATCTTATCCTAACAGATATATCCTAACAGATTCCGAATAATGTTTAACCTAATATTTGAGCAATTATTAGTAGCAATAACATAGGTGCCTTCATAATAATTATGAGTTCTTTAGATGCCTTCCTATGACTATGCAAATGAGAGAGTAGGAAATAAACTTTATAAAATTCAGGGCTTGATACCCCAGGGAATTTTCTTGGTATCCAAGAGCCTAGGACATGTCAAGTTATTTCCAAAGTGAAAGCCATGGCCACCCTGTGTACCGCCTACTACAATAAAGGAAATTAATGCTTACTTTTTTTTTTTTAAAGATTTATTTTTTATTTATACATACAAGCTGGGGTACAGGCCAGAGGCATGGGGCAGCCAGAGGGTTCACCAGAGACAGAGTGGGGAGCAGAACAGGCAGATCAGAAATACACTGCTGAGGGGAGCAGCGGGCGAGGCAGGAGAGGTCTGCCGCGCCATGTGGGATTCTCCCTGGCCGGGCGTCGAACTCTAGTTGCCACAGCTCCACAGCGCAGCGCTTAATCGCTGCGCCACCAGGGAGGCCCCAATTAACGCTTTCTAGTTTGTGTTCTCTCTCTCTCTCTCTCTTTTTTTTTTTTTTTGGTTTTAGAGATAACATCTACCATATTTGAATGTGGTAGCCCTATTTACCAAGTAGCCCATAAGGCTAATTTTGAACATTGATTAATGCAAGAGAATGCTCTGCAGCAAGTCCAATTTGCTAAGCAACCTGCCCTTCCTTTTATTAATGATGTCCTAGTTTATTTTTTATCCTTTCTGTACCCTAATTCCTTCTGTACTGTATCGAGTTAGCAGTTCTTTATGTTACATTCTATTGACTTAAATAATGACTGTGATTTTTGTTTTCTCAATGGACTTTCATTGATACAGCCCTTATGCTTTGTTTGCTCTTTTGGAATAAACCAGGGCTGGATCCCACGTTTGCATCTCTTTCTCAATATATATTCTCACTTTAGATAATGTAATCTGGGGCTTTAAATGTTATTTATTTATATGCCAATGACTTGCAAGTTCGTATTTCTTGCCCCGGTTCTCACTAGAATTCCAGCCATGTGTTTTACTATCTACTTGATATTTCCACTTGACAATTTAATAAGTATCTAAAACTTACCATGGCCAAAACAGAACTCATGACTGTATTTCTGTATCACCTACTCAAGTGCACTCTGCCCTAAGTCTTCTCCATTGCAGTAAATTACACAATTACCATCCAGCCAATTCCTTAAATAACAAAGCAACAAAATCAACCTTGATTTATTTCTTTCTCTCACCTTTCACAACCAGTCTATCAGCAAGTCTTAATGAAGGTGTCTCCAAATATAACCTCAATCTCTAAAATATATCCACATTTTGGTTTAAGAGATAACATCTACCACATGATTCAAGTTAACATACTCTCTAACCTGGACATCTGCAATAGCCTTCTAAAAGGTATCCAGTATCTTTTCCCACTCTTGAACATCTCCTATACTTCATCCTCTTTACAGCAGCCAGAATGATTTTTATTATTTTTTAAAGATTTATTTATTTATGCATACAAGCTGGGGTACAGGCCAGAGGTGTGGGGCAGTGAGAGGGTTCACCAGAGACAGAGCGGGGAGCAGAACAGGCAGATCGCTGGAAACACACTGATGAGGGGAGCAGCGGGCGAAGCATGAGAGGTCTGCTGCGCCATGTGGGAATCTTCCCCCGGCTGGCGTGGAACTTGCTGTTGCCAACTGCTCCACAGCACAGCGCTTAACTACTGCGCCACCAGGGAGGCCCAGTTTTGGCTCTGACTCTTGCAATTTGAAACCTTATCCAAGTTCTAGCAAAAGATCAGGGCACAGAAGAGAGCCTGTGGGTTTCTTTTTTCTGTCAAGAATTATCCTCTTTAGTAATTGTGGTTGTTCAGGTGAACTTAATAATGAGATAATAACTAGATACATCCGGTTCACTTAGTATCAGAGATATAGCAAGGAGATCTATGTCAGTTGGTCTGTCAATCAATCATGAACCATTAGGAAAGTTTTTAAAAAAGAAAAAGCAATATTTCCAAACCCTGTTTTAGAGTCATAGCATCAGATTTTCCTGGGTTGAAGAGATTTTTGTGTGAATTAAGTTTCAAAACCTTTTTTGTGATATATAACTTGGACAAGATCGGCTGCTTTCCAGACTTCCTGGGAGTGGATTAGAGGTCGCTGTCCTCAAAAATACCATGTGAAACTCCAACTACAATCAGAGACTTACAACTCCTATTGTAACTTTTCTTGAAGGTTAAGGAAAAAGAGACCAGGAGGGGCAAGCAACCACCATCTCCCATTCAGACAAGCTTCCTAGTGGCAGAACCAGGACCTCAACCGTGGGCTCTGAATGAATGGTGCCAAGCGGAGAGATGGGATTATTTAGAGAGACTGGACTTCCAGCAATTAGGAAAGGTCTAATTCCTCCTCACAGAGAAGAAGTGAATACGGAGAGTCTGAAGGCAGACCAGGCCTGGGGGAAGGTAAATGTGAAAGGAAGGAGCAAGGACAATATCCCCATCCTCACCCCTCACCCCAACCCCACGGTCATGCTGCCTCTTCAGCTGTGGTGGATTTTCCCAATGAAGGTAAACTCTACCTGGCAGGCTTGCTGAAAGAATGGGAGGGTAACATCTGGTGAGGGATAAAAATAGAAAGTATTATTGGGCTTTTTATTGCTGCTCACTTGAAAGAAGAGCATAAATCATTCCTTTGCCCAGAGCCCTTATCTGTTTTTTTATGCCTTCGACTGTGGGTGTGTAGCAGGTGGGGACAGAAAAGGAGGTGGTGAGGAAACTTCTCTTCAGTGGAAATTCCCTCTTGGTCATGCATCCATTTGAAGGAGTTGGGGGCTGTACCAATTGTGCTCAAGTGGGGAAAACAACTGCAGAGAGTAAATAGAGAAGCAGACATGAATGAGACAGAGGGAGAAGATGCAGAAAGACATAGGCTAAAACAAGGAGAGAAAGAAATCCCTCCAGGGAGAAAATGGAAAGAGAGGACAGGACTGGGCCAGGCCCCACTGCACTACGAGTCCATCTTCCATGCCTCCTTGAAGGTTCTATTTGACCCTATGGTTTTCTGGGCCCCTTGGCATGTTGCTAGGATTTAGGCATCTATGGTGTCCAGTGCTTATTTAGATGAGGTTCCTCCCAGGATTTTGGTTGAAAATTTGGGAAGGGTTGCAAGGAGGGGTCAGGGGATCTCTCTGGTGGTCCTTGGCTGTCTATTCATACAACAGGAACCCCAAAGACCTCTCTCTACCTTGACTTTTCTCCACAGCCTAGAAAGCTGGTATTATTGCTTTCTTTTCACTCCCATCCCCCTGCAAGCAGCCAGGCTGATGAGATTTTCTTTTAATGTGTCTCTGCTCTTAGTCAGCACAAAGGCCTCTATTCTGTTCAACTGATATCCTGCTCCTCTCTCTACAGTCAACATTTCTTTAGCCTTAATCCCTTAAAACCCCCTTAAACAACTCAAAAGCAATAAAGAGATAGTTCTTGGTTACATTTCTCCCTTTTGCTTTGTTCTTCCTAAACCTGTTCTCAGATTGCAGGCCAGAAGGTCTTTGTGTGAATGTTGACTCATCTCGTTCATTCTAATGAGATCACCGACAGCATAGACTGGGCGGCTGGTGCTCCTGCTCAGGTGTTGGGTAACAGAGCTGTCTGGCTGCGACTGAGCTTCCTGGAGGAGAAGGGAGGGAGGGGGACCTTCTGTGCCTGGGACTTGTTAACATCGGTTACTCCCAGGAGTCTAAAGGTGTGATCTCTGGATACTGCAGGATTGCTGATCCCGAGTGCCCAGATCTCTTCCGTCCCCAAACACCTACACCACACCTGGACCAGGTCAGCAATCTCTTCCACGTCACTCCCTGGGGTTCAAATTACATCCTCATATGAAAATACAGATGTTACTCATTAAACTGTTAACTTGAATTTGTTTTTTTAGCACAAATGTGTTTGATAAAGACTAGCTACAACCCAGTCTCATTGAGAGACTATATTTTAATAAAGAGAATAAATAAGACTCTGGACTATAGGTGATGAAGACAAGCCTTGGTAAGGTAAAGGAATACAGAACCCAGCATGCAGTCCATGGGGACCTGAGACTGAGTACCTGCCAGTGAACTGGACAAAGCCCATTGCTTCTCTGAACCTGGAACCTCATTTACAAAAAGAGGAAAATAGAACGTTGTTAGGTTAAGGAATATTGACGGGTGTAGAGAAATAACAAATAAATGAAATGGATGAATATAGTGCTATTACACAGTAATTGATAGGCCAGATAATGAAGCAAAATATGAAGGAAGTGTTATTGCCTGGGTGCTGGGCTTACATGAATGTGCACAATTAAATGAACTCTTATATATTATGCTATAATAAAATATACATAATATACTAAAATATATATTACATTATACATTATACTATATATAAATATAATATAGATAATATTATATTTCATGTGGAAGGGGGTGAAGGGGTTGGGAGAAGGAGATAAATGAAAAGATGTGGACTTGGAAAAAATATCTCCAAAATAAGATGTAAAACAGTAAGTGCTTGTGAGTTTATTGTTTAATATTTTTGGTGAATTGAACCTTTTATCATTATGTAGTGATGATCTCTACTCTTAATGATGCTTTTTGTCTTAAATCATATTGTGTTATTAACACAGTCACACTGTAGGTTGTTATTTGTCTGATATATCTTTTTAATTTCTTTTACTTTTAGCTTTTGTTTTTAAGCTAGAGGTTTAAACCATAAGCATGATATCACTGATCTTTTGCTATTTTTTGAAGTTTGCCATTGTGTTTATAATTTTCAAGAATGTTTCTCATTCGTTTCCTGCATCACATCCTTTTTTTTTTTTTCAAGATTTGTCGTTCTGTTCGTTCATCTTGCTCCTTCTGCTACATAGTGTTGACTGTTTTCAAGCACCTGGTGATCCATGATTATCTGTTCATATTTCTAAATGAAGGACTCTTGATAAGTAGCTGAAACTATGACAAATTCCCCTGCCCTCATACAAGTCTGTTTCCCCCAACAGACCGCAAGAGGTCTGAGGAGGGCACTGCCTGCAGAGCGAGTGCATGAGGAGCAGTAGGTTGACGGGCAGCTGGGAGCCTCCACACTGCCAAAGAAGCCGTCAGTGGTGGGAGAATGCTCTGGTGCTCTTCATTCATTCAGAGACCCGGTATCCCTCAGCTTCTGGGGTATCTCTCAGCTTCCGCGCGTTTATCATGGCTATGCAAAAATCCCAGGTTTGCTCTGCTTCTTCTGACACAACCACCAGAGACACCCTCAACTGCTCCTCCAGTTCATGCAAGAGCTGCTGCAACGGCTTTTTCGGTGGGTGATGCCCTGCTGACAGCTCTGAGCAGGAGGGGGCTATGCCTATCAGCTTTACCTAGTTACCCTCATGTTCATGCCCTGGCAGCCACCGGTTGCTGCACTTTGAGGCCAAGAGCTAGAGTTGCCTTAGGGATTCCTTTGAAGGAGCTTCCTTCACTCTTCTGTTTCAGATGCATTTTCTCCATGAAACTAATCACATCTGTTTTCTAATTTACACCAATCTCTTAAAATTCTTTTTTTTTTAAAGATTTATTTATTTATACATACAGCTGGGGTACAGGCCAGAGGCGTGGAGTGGCGAGAGGCTTCACCAGAGACAGAGTGGGGAGCAGAACAGGCAGATCAGAAGTACACTGCTGAGGGAAGCAGCGGGCGAGGCAGGAGAGGTCTGCCGCACCATGTGGGATTCTCCCCGGCCGGGCATCGAACCCGCGTCGCCGCTGCCGACAGCTCCACAGCGCAGCGCCCAGCCGCTGCGCCAACAGGGAGGGCCAATCTCTTAAAATTCTTATGGCTTCATGTTCTGTTTTCTGTGACTCCATGTGCTATTTTCCAGAGTTATTAGTTGATTATTTTTTAAATTATGCATGTTGAACTAGATATTTTATCACTTTCTAAGTTTGATTTGTAGATTCTAACTATAATAGATTAAGAGTAAATTGCCCTAAAAAGGATACCGGCACCCCTATGTTTATTGCAGCACTATTTATAATAGCTAAGATATGGAAACAATCCAGATGCCCAAAAATAGATGACTGGATCAAGAAGAGGTGTTGTATATATATAAAATGGAATACTATTTAGCAATCAAAAGAGATAAACTCATGCCATTTGCAGCAACATGGATAGAGCTAGAAGGGATTATATTCAGTGAAATAAGCCAGAAGGAGAAAAAAATATTGGAATGTTTCATTTATAGGAGAAATATAGGGGAACCAAATAACAATAATAATAAATAAAGCAATTAGCAGGCAACCATAAATCAGAGACTTTCTGCAAGGGAGGGGGAGGTAGAGGGATCAAAACAGAGGAGGAAACTGCAGAAGGGACTATGGTGATAGTTCATGAGTGAATTGGTAGTGGGAATTTTAAGGGGAATATACCTGAAAGGAGAAAGCATACAAGCATACATCATACAAAAATGAACAATGATGTAAATATATATATGTGCATATATATATATAAAAGAGTAAATTACCCATTCTATTTTTTCACCTGAATAAAACATAGCTCTCTATTTAAAAATTTATTTTTGATAACCCTATCAAAGTATATTAATAATCCTATTTTTTTTAAGAAAAGATGTTTGCTTCAGAACAAAGAGTAGAAGAAAAGTAGATATCTCAATTTCCCTTTTAACTAACTAAAAACAATTAGTCCTATTAGTGGATATGATTTTGAATGTTTCATTGCAATTTAATTAGAATCATATATGCTTCTATTCTTCTAGCATTTTTCTTTATAATTGTGAGTATTATTTTACTTTATTTTTCTGTTCTTCTCTTATAATCAGAATAAATACTTACATTTCCTTTTCCATTTTTCCAAAGGAGAGGAGATGGGGGGTGCGTACTATCACTTTCTCTACATTATGACACATATGAAGCCTTTAAAAATCCTAAATCACGGTCTCAGGAACACCAACCTAACTTTTGATTTATTAATAATTAATTTTTTTTATTGAGGTGACATTGGTTTACAACACTGTATATGATTCAGGGAAATTTGTTCACGCATCCTCAGATATATGTTAGCACACCCCACTCCCAACACCAAGTCACCCATAGTCCTTTACCATAGACAATTGGGCTCTCTTCCCCCTTTGACCTCATTCTTACCTGTCCTCCCCCTCCAGTAGCCTCAGTTCTACAGATATATTCCTGGGGTTTGTTTTGCTTTAGTTTTGTCAGCATCTTTGTTTTGTTTCTTTGTACTCTACATGAGTGAATGATTCAGTAGCTGTCTTTCTCCTCCTGACTTCATTTAGCATAATCCCCTCCAGTTCCATACATGTTGTCACAAATGGAAAGAATTCATCTTTTTTTTTTTTTTTTACAGCTGAGCAGTATTCCATCATCATCTTGATTTATTCATCTGTCATTGGGCACTTAGGTTATTTCCATAACCTGATTATAGTAAATAGTGCTGCGATGAACACAGGCATACATATATCCATTTGAATTAGTGTTTTTGTATTCTTTGTGTAGATACCTAGAAGTGGAATTGCTGAGTAATATGGTCGATCTATTTTTAATATTTTGAGGAACCTCTATACTGTTTTCTCCATGGGCTAGGCCAGTTTATGTTCTGACCAACAATTTAGGGAAGGTTCTTTTACTCTACACTCTCATCAACATTTGTTGTTTATGGGTTTTTGATATGGACTAATCTCACAGGAATGAAGTGATAACTTATCGTGGTTTTGATTTTCATTTCCCTGGTGATAAGTGACATTGAACATTTTTTCGTATTCCTGTTGATCATCTGTATGTCCTCTTTGGAGAAGTATCTATTAGGTCTTCTGACCATTTTTTAAAGATGTATTTATTTATACATACAAGCTGGGGTACAGACCAGAGGTGTGGGGCGGCAAGAGGGTTCACCAGAGACAGAGTGGGGAGCAGAACAGGCAGATCAGAAATACACTGCTGACGGGAGAAGCGGGCAAGGCAGGAGAGGTCTGCCGCACCATGTGGGATTCTCCCCGGCCGGGTGTCGAACTCCCGTCGCCGCTGCCGACAACTTTACAGCGCAGCGCTTAACCGCTGCGCCACCAGGGAGGCCCCTGACCATTTTTTAAAACCTGGCTCTTTGTTCTCTTTTTGCTGAATTATATGAATTCTTTGCAGAAACTCCAAGTGATTCCAAGACAGACATGCAGAAAGATATAAGTCTCTTGAGGCACACACTTCAGTCCTGGCTGCCTATGAGGCACAACACTCAGAAGTAGAGACCTTAGGGCTGAATTTCCTAGAGAACTGTTCCTCCACACAAGGAACAATGCTGGCTTTTCCACCCTGCCCTGGACATTTAGGATCAGAGTATTTCTACCAGATTCTCCAGTGTGATTCCAAGAGATGCTAAAAGCAGACCTTTTCTTCTCTCAGTCTGGGGAAAGAAGAAAGGAGAGGAGGGGAGGGGAAGGAAGAGGGAGGGGAGGGGAGTAAATAGAAGGGGAGGAGAGGGAATGGGAGAGAGGAGGAGAGAGGATGGGAGAGGGAAGGGGAGGGGAGAGGAGGGGAGAGGAGAGGAGAGGAGAGGAGAGGAGAGGAGAGGAGAAGAGAGATTATCTTCTTAGACATGCAGAGAGAAAAGGGAGGCGTGGATGCCTGTCACAAACCACTTTTTCCTCTTACTGTAAAGTAATAAAAACAAACAGCATCCTAACCTCTCTGCTGGGGAATGGGGCTGCTGTTTACAGATAAACAGAGACCTGCTGCCTGTTAGGATCCCAGTAACAAAATTCAGTCAGAAGATTGAAAACACAATTGTGTTTACCTATCAGCAGCGACATGCCAATGTCATGTTGGTGGCGGAAGGCAAAGGTCATGTTTACTGCAAGCAGAGGTGCCTGGAGCTGCCAGGAGGGGTTGTGGGGGGGTTCTTGAGAAGGGCTGCTGCAGCAGTGAACCAGCAGATACCTCCAGCCTCAAACCACACCATGTAGAGTCACAGGGGCAAAGCCCTGAGAATGTTCTGCGTGGTAGCATGGGAACACCTTGGGGACTAAAATGGCCTCTTTGGCCTAGGGAGCTGGCTCTGATTTTTCTAGTCCCCAGAAAGTCTACTTCTGGCTGGGGATTCTTCTCTCCAAAAATAGGTCAGAGCAGCAGAGGTCTCAAACTGGCATATAAGAGTATCTGTCCTAAATACATACTACTATGGCGGCTGCGGGACAAACCTTCCCCTCCCCAGAGACAGGTCCTGCCCACCCTTGTCCCTTGGCTCCACCCCTTTCCAGACAAGAAGGGGCTGCTCTGCAGTCAGAGACCTGAACCCACCCTGACTCTGTCACATACTGTTAGGATGATCTCGAGCAGTTACTTAAACTCCCATAAACCAAACATTGGCAACTATAAAAATAAATTGTTCATCTCTTAGGACAAATAAGAGGATTAACAGAAATCGTAAGTAAAATTTTTCCACAGTTCCTGGTGGTAAGCACTCAACAAACGCTAGCTGTTCAGACTGGGGTGTTTGGGGAAAGCCTTGCATCAGATAGAGCAGGAATAAACTGGTGGTTCATCAGGAAGAGCTCAGCTGATCATGTTCTCCACTGGTGGCTACATAGAATGGCAGCGATCAGGGGGACAGACAGGGCTATCAATTCCTCCAGGTTTGTCTTGGTGCTTCCTAGAGTCTCTGGTCCTGAAAAATGCACTGTCCCAGGCAAACCTGGTTGGTCACTTAGAGGGCAAACCGAATTTGCTTGGGGAATGGTTATAAGTGGAATGCCTCATGGAGAGCTTGTCCTGAGTGTTTGCAAGCTCCACTGTGCCTTGAAGCCCGGATTTTTGGTGGAAGGGGCCTAACAAGGGATAATGGTGCTTAACTTCATTCCTTGTTAATGGCTTTAACTGGAGCTGGGGTTATCTGGCAGGGCAACTTCCACCCAGCCTGCTGGGCAAATCCTCTTCCTGCTGGGCCCAGTCATCAGGCAGATTTGCATGGAGGGGCAGATTTACCTCATACTGTCCAGGGAGAATCATGCAGAATGTTCAGGTGACATTGCCTTGGGAGGCAGACCCCTAGGATCAAGCTGAGTCTTCCCTGATCCCAGTCCTTCTGAGTCTTGAGCAGCTGTTGCAGCCCAACAGGGACCCTGCATCTGTGGCCCCTCCTGGACTTTAGCTTTAACATCAGGGAGAAGCCAGAATTGAGACTATGAGGTCCACTAGCCTAACACGTGCCAAGTGTGGCCTGCGATTTCAGATCTACTGTCAGGTGTTCGGGGGCCACAGATACACCCTGTCTAGATTTGAGGAGCCAAGGCTCAGCACCTCTATGTTCCTCACAGTCCTTCCAAATTTATACACAAAGGTTAATCTGCAAAACCTGAAAAATAGAAAAATCATCTTTGCCTTGCCTTGAAATGCCTTGTAAAGCAGACAGGCATATAATCACAATAAATGAGACTAGTGTAATATTTACAGAATGAAGTGTTATTATGACTTTATGCTTCCATAAATAATACTGTGTTTTTTCAAGTCTTCTATCAGAGTCTAGGCACAGGCCAGATATGGGGGATGCTTTTGTCATCTAGGTAGACTGGCCCCTCCATGTTCTCTCACAGTGTGGGTGGACTAGACCCATTGGCCCAGGCCATGATACAGGCTCTGGCTTCTGGGAAGATGCTCAGGTCATGGGCCCAAAGATGGCTTGAAAATTTATCTGCTAGTAATCAAAGAAATGCCAATTAAAATAAGAATGAGACACTGTTTCACATCCATCAGATTGCTTAACTATTAACTATTATTTAATTTGCACACATTAAAAAGTTCATTCTTTGTGCTGTCAAATTTTATAGGATCTGACAATAAATAATGGCATTAACCAGCACAGCTGCCTGACAGCTGGTTTATTGTTCACCTATTGGAAGACCTCTTGGTTTCTTCTAGTTTTTCATGATTCCAAATAAAGCCGCTAGAAAAATTTATATGCGAGATTTTGTGTGGACATAAACTTTCAGATCACTTTGGTAAATACCTACGTGCTCAGCAGCTAAAACAGGTAAAGTATCATCCTATTTTAATTCTTCTCACTTGAATTCGTCCTACAAGTCTGCTTTCAGAATTGATATTTGGGTGGCCATCTTTTGTAACTATTTTTATTGTCTTTTTATGTTTAAATGACAATAAATTGGATATAATATTTAAGATTAAACTATCTTTCCTTCAAAATTTAAAAACATTATTCCATTGTCTTTTACTTCTGGGGTTGTTGTTCAGAAGCTGTTTGTCAATTTGATTATTGGTTGCTTTTTTGTAGGTATGATCACCTTCCTCTTGAAAACTTTGAATATGCTATTTTCATCCTGATGTTCATATATTTCATTAATATGTGTGCAAAGCTTTTGTAGTGGTTGAATAAACAAAGGAATGATGTATGACATCATCTAGATTCTCAGCCCCTAACCTGTTTTTTTAACATAGCAGATTCCCCACAAGCTATCCTTAACTAGGTCATTATTTAACCTGATCACTAGTTCATTATTTATTTGAATATTGAGCATTTAAAGTATTTAGCTGCGTTCTTTAAATGCCTCATTTAATCTGCACATTAGCACCTCATCAAGTGTTCCTGCGGGATCACCTCTCTGCTTATTCCCCCTCCGCCTGCCCTAGCACCCAGCTTTGCATGTCTGCATACATTAGATTTCTCACCCTCATTTCATTTTTTACCACATTATCTTTATAATAAATTTAGCTTTATTGATAGGGAATCCACATACTCTAACATCCACCCCTTTAGAGTATATGCTATTTTACCATCACATTATTTAATTCCACAACATTTTCATCACCCAGAAAGAAACTTCACATTCACTATCCCGCCTCCCTCCCTCTAGTTGTTGTCGATGCCAGACATTTCATATAAACACATGTGACCTTTAAGTGATTGGTTCCTTTTACTTAGCATAAAGCTTTCAAATTTCCCCTTATTCCTTTTTTTTTTTTTTAAGATTTATTTGTTTATACATACAAGAGCTGGGGTGTAGGCCAGAGGTGTGTGTGGGGGGAGGGTGAGAGGTTTCACCAGAGACAGTTGGGTGGGGAGGGCAGCAGAACAGGCAGATCTACTGAAGTACACTGCTGAGGGGAGCAGTGGGCAAGACAGGAGAGGTCTGCTATGCCACGTGGGTTAGCTCCCTAGCAAGGGGTTGAACTCAAGTTGCAAATAGCTTCATGGTCCTGAGACTTAACCTCTTGTGCCACCAGAGAGGCTCTTTATTCCTTTTTTATGGCCAAATATTTTTCTATTTCGTGGATATACCATATTTTGTTTATCCATTTATCAGTTAATGACTTGTCATTTTGATTACTCTTACTTTTTGACTATTTGAATAAAGCTGTTATGAATATTTGTATATAAGATTTTGTCTGGGTATATATTTTCAACCACATTCTTACAAAAACATGATTTTAATGGACTTACCTGCTCAGATATTTTTAATTGGCAGCTCTCACATATATAGATTTATTAATCATCCTTGGTGATCAAAGAAACTGCCGAAGTAAGAGATAGCATCGTATAGACAAATGTAGTTTGGTTGAGTGTGGGAATGTGGGCATGTATTTTCAATGTTGTAGGAGAGGAATTGCTGGGCCATAATGTTTAATACTTTAAACTATGCTTTCCATAGTGGCTGCACCATTTTACAGACCCACCAACAATGCATGAGGATTCCAGTTTCTTTGCATCCTTGCCAGCAACTGACATTTTCAGGCTTATGAATTTTAGACATTCTAATAGTTGTCTCATTGTTGTTTTAATTTACATTTTCCTAACAATAAATGATGTTGAGTATCTTTTCTTATGCTTATTTTTCATAGGTATATCTTCTTTAATGGAGTGTCTGTTCTGATCTCTTGCTCATTTTTAATTAGGGTGTTTGTTTTCTTATTAAGTTTTAAGAGTTCTTTGTATGTTTTGTATACAAGTCTTTTTATCAGATACGTGATATATATGATACTTTTAAAAATAAAATTTAAAAAAGCATTTACGGAATGAGAGGAAGGGAAATAATGGGAGGGTGTTGTCTGTAGAACTGGAAATCCTAATTTTGCTTCTAGTTTTCCTCCTTGTTAATGGAATTCCTTCTGGAACCTCAGCGTCTCTCTCCAAAAAAAATAAAAAACAAACCAGTATCTATCTTAAACCAGTATCTATCTTTGAGCATGACTGGAGGGACCAAATTGGGTGACTTTTAAAAATTGTTGGTGCTTAGTAAAGATTCAATATGTGGTAATTTAAAAACATTTGGTTAGCAAGTATGGGGACCAGGATGCAAATCTAGGGATTATTTTCAAAACTTGTGATTTTTCCCATACCGTCCCACTAGAGGGCAGCATTAGAAGTCAGGCAGGACTGGGGGCCAATTTTGTCTCTGCTGCCTGCTAGTTTGGTGACATTGGGAAGAGGACTACACCTCTCTGAGCCTCAGTTTCCTCAACTACAGAGTGAGAGTTAGATAAAAGAATGCATTTTTAAAAAGAGTCTGTCACTAACTCTGGAGCATAGTAGATGGTATATATTTTATTTATATACATTTTTAAAAGATTCACCATGGTATATTGGGAAGACACTCAACTAGAAGTTAGGGGTTCTGGGCTCTCAGCCTATCTTGACCTCACCTTGTGTGACCTCCAGAAAATCTTGACCTCTCAGGATTTTTGAATATTCATCTAGATTAAAGCATTAGAATTCCTGGGTTCAGTGGCTTTTAAAGTATCAATACCAATTATGAAATATATATATGTGTATATATACACACATGCGCGCGCACACACACACACACACACACACACACACACACACATATAGCCAAAATCAAGGAAGAAAATGCCATTGTAGAGAAAGAGAAGGAATGAGAGTGAAGAAGGACTCGCAAAGAGGTTCAGTTGTATTTTTAAAGCTTTATTTCTTACGGAAATTTTGAAGTAAATATGGGAAAATGTTTAGCTTTGATAAATCAATGTGATATATGATGGACTATTTCTCATACATTTAAGAGAGAAAGAAGAGGGGCCTCCCTGGTGGCACAGTGGGTTCAGTCTCAGCACTATGAAGCTATCCGCAGCCAGGGAGCTTCCCACATGGCACAGCAGACCTCTCCTGCCTTGCTCACTGCTTCCCTCAGCAGTGTACTTCAGTAGATCTGCCTGTTCTGCCCCCCACTCTGTCTCTAGTGAATCCTCTCACCAACCCACACCTCTGGCCTACACCCCAGTTCTTGTATGCATAAATAAATAAATCTTTAAAAAAAGAGAGAGGGAGAGAGAGAAGAGTTTGGTGAAAAGGATATCAAGAGTGAAATTATTTGATAAGGACATTCCAGGCACAAGGAAGTGAGCAGAAACATAAAAGTGATATAGTATGGGATTTTCCATGATATTGTGGACGCACAAATTTCAAGGAAGGGAGGAAGGGTGTGGGTGAGATAAACAGGCAATAAGAAGGCCTGGTCAAGGAGTTTCTTGTTTGCCAGCCTGGGCAGTGTGAGGGTATGGGGAAGAGCGATCACCAAAGAGTTGTATGACTATATGATATTGTATTTTAAAATCATTTATTTGTTCTTTATTAATTATTTCGTTGACCAATTACCTTGCAAATGTCATGCCTGTCATTATACTGGGTACTAAAGCTGCAATGTTAAAAAAGATAAGCACAGTTCTTTCCTTGACAGAGTTAGTCTTGGGAGAGCAGACACTGAAGCTATTACTTACCAGGTTAATCATTTGCAAATTTGATGCATTACTCCAGTAGAGTGAAGATGCTGGAGGGGATGTTATAAGAATCTGAGGAGGGGCATATTTAGAGGGCATGACCCGGACAGTGGTAGACAACATGAAGAGGAAAAGATGGCACTGAGAATGATTTAGGAGGTGAGGATTGGTTAGATGAGTGGAGGAGAAGGGTGATCAAATCATCATTAATGTCTTTAGCCAGAGCACTGGGAATGGGAGAGGGAGGCGGTGGTGCTATCTTTTATATAGGAGGATAATGTCTACTGTGTTCTTCCTGTCTTTGCATCCATGGTCCTCAAAATTATTCAGCATCTAGAGGTACTTGTGTTTTCTGCAGAACACAATGAAATATTGACACTAACTCTTTGAAAATGAAAAATATAATTTTGTGATAATTAAGCATCACTTTATATTAACTTCCAGCAAAGCAAATTCTTATTGAATTATATTGCACACACTAAAGGATGCATTTTATAGTATGTGAATTGTCTGTCAATACAGCTAAAGTTATTAAAAAGATTAAGTTTAAAAATGAAGGAAGGACAAGAAATGGTGAAAGGGAGTGTGCAATGCTGGCGGATGGGGCAGGCAGAGGTACGCTTTTGGAACAAGCAGTGAGCCATCCTGAAGAAACACCTGACAAGGTGTCATTGGCTATAAATAGGCTATTAAATAATAGTTTAGTGAAGGATGGCTTGTGGTGTGTCCAAAGCCCAGGTGAGGGGCTGAGAATAGATGTGATGTCATACACCATTCCTTTGCTCATTCAACAACAGTTGCAAACCTTCCTGTATACCTTACAGTGAAATAGATGAATATCAAGACAAAGGTAAAATGTTCCAGATTTTCAAGAGGAAGGTGATCACACATACAAAAAACAAAATGACATCTAAATTCTGTACACCAATATCAGAAGCAAGAAGACAATAGAATAATGCTTTTAAAATTTGGGGGAAAAGAAATTCAATTTAGATTTTTTTATCAAGTTATACTGTCATTTTTATGTGGAAACATAACAAAAATATTTACAGATGATATATGTCACCCAAGTACTCATTTTGAAAGCACTCTTGTAGGCAGAATTCAAATGAAATGAAAAATTAATTCAGGAGGATCTTTTAAGAGGAATAAAACCAATATATCAATTACATGTATCTGTATAAAAATACATCTACATGACAGATCACAAGTGTTATACGTAAAGGTAGTTTTAAATTTTTTCCTCATGCATATTGATTTATTGTC
This sequence comes from Scalopus aquaticus, assembly GCA_004024925.1. Classification (NCBI taxonomy): domain Eukaryota; kingdom Metazoa; phylum Chordata; class Mammalia; order Eulipotyphla; family Talpidae; genus Scalopus; species Scalopus aquaticus. The sequence continues at coordinate 45,557 of PVIJ01011357.1, forward strand.
ATTTTGTTTTATAAAAACTGGCTATTATGTGCATCTTGATTTTCCCTTTTATCATAAATTATAAATTATGGGATTACTTTGTATAAAGTTAATTATTTTAGTGGCAGTATGATAGCCCATGTACATAAACTGAAACATTTACCCCTATATCTATACTGATAGATACTCACCATCTTCCACTATTTTTGCCTCTGAGGACAAACTAGAGTAAATATCCATGTGTATATCTTATTAATCTACACTTTTACTTATTCGGGATAGATTTCAAAGGAATGGGTCTGCTGAGTTCAATATAAATGCAATTAAAAACATCATAATATGGAAAATTCCAGACATACACAAAGTAGGGATAATAATATAACATAATGAACCTCTGTGTATCCATCATCATGCTTCTACAATTACCAGAACATGAGCAATCTTGTTTCATTTAAATGCCCTCTGCCCTCTCCTTCTCTCTTCCCCAAAGCACACCAAATGATTTTGAAGCAGTCAGTATATATTTTCAAAATAGAGATAATATATTTCCTGATGTACAGGATAGCGAAGTATGTAAGAGAAAGAGGAATCAATGCTATTTCCAAGATTGTTGGACTGGACAAATATAAGACTAGTGTGGCCATCAACTGAGATGAAGACTGGGGTAGAGAAGAATTTGGTGGGGAAGATCAGGCATTGTATTTTGACAGGTGAAGTTTGTGACTTACTAAGCATGTAAATAAAGATGTCTAAGGATCAGTGGGTAAATGGATCTGGTGTTTTGTAAGAGGGTAAGTATCTGGAGATATAAATTTGGGTCATTAACATATCTCATTCACAAACCTGGATGATATCATGAGGAAGAGATAGAAAAATGACCAATCTCTGTGACACTCTGTGGAATGCAGAGTAAAGGTCTTCAAAGATGTCCAAACCGAGAGTCTGTAAATGTTACCTTTTATGGCAAAAGGGAATTTGCAGACGTGATTAATATTTAGGACATGGAGCAATTATTTTAGATTACCTGGATGGGCTTCTCTAATCACATAGATCCTTAAAAATGAAGAATCTTTCCTGGCTGTGGTTTGAGCAATCTGTGATGATGGACTAAGAGCCAGAGAGATGCAGCATCACTTGAGAAGGAGGAGCAGGGCCTGGAAAAGACAACGCAATAGATTCTGGAGTGTCCAGAATATACGCAGCCCTGCCAAGACTTTGATTTTTAGTCTTCAGAACTATAATAAATCTGTACTGTCTAAGTCACCAGATTTGTAGTCATTTGTTTCAGCAGCAATAGGAAGAGAACACACCCTTCTACAAGAAGGGGTAGAGGGAAAGAGGAAGCAGTTGAGAAAACTGAGAGCAGCCAGTGGGACAAGAGGAAAACCAAGAGAATGGTGAGTCCTGGAATCCAAGGAGGAGACAGCAGGAGGCTGGCTCACCTGTTGCTGATAGGTCAACTAGTGTGAGGACAGAAATTTGACCCTGGATTTGGGAATGTATGTGGTGGGTGATTCTTTTGAAGAGTTCTTTGCGAAAGGGAAGAAAGAGATAGAATGATAGTTAGATATTTGTTGTTGGTCTTGTTTAAAATGGAAGAAATGACAATATGCTTGTATGCTGATAGAAGTGATGGGAAGAAAGTGAGAAATGAAGAGGGGAGACTAGCTGGGAGCTGTGCTTGGGTCTCCGGGCAGAACAGGGTCTGATGCAGTTACCGTCAGCTTTTCAAATAGGAGTGACAGATGGAAAGCAGAGTGCATGCGTGTCTTTGGGGAGATGGGGTGGCTGTTGTGGTGGGTATCTATGACCTTCTCTTCTGTTTTGCCCAGTTTCCCCCAATGAGGTGGGAAGATGGGGTAGAGGGCTAGGAGATTCCCAGCTGAGATGTAGAGTGGTCCTCCTCTAGCAGAGTGGGAACTGAGCAAACTGCAGAAGCACGGAGGACTGCCAGGAAGCTTTCAAAATCCCCTTAATGAGCAAAATAAGCAAAATCTAAATCATAACCAAAAATAGATTTGCAAGAGCAGGTTTCTCCTGATGCCGGTGTTCTAATTCCCAGCGCATGTTTGCCTGACAGACCGTGAGCACTTAGTCTTAGACTCTCTCTTACAACTTTTTGGCCTCTCATCCATGGGGCCTCTGGGCTCTGTGTTGTTACCTGCCTCCCTGGAGCTAGTCTGAAGCTAGTCTGATGAATATCCTGTTCTGTTCAAGGCCAGATGAAACGAATTTTTCTGTTTCCAGCTGCACCACACCCTTAAGCGACCTCCCACTGAGCTCTGGTTTCTGGTCTAGACAAGATACTTCTTTTTTTTGCTCATTTGCATAGCAGAGATTATTGACATCAGCCAGATCCCAACAAGTGCACAAATCTGTCTCAGCCCAGGTTCTCAGCCTCAGCCCTGCTCCAGTCTCTCTCCCAGGTGGCAACCTATCTTGTATGGAGAAGGGTATGGGGGGAAAATCTTGCATACAAGTAACAATGGTATATGTCCCATCTCCCTTTTCAGAAAAGTGTTATCTAGCAAAAGCCTCATATATGCGTGACAATGACACACCTCTACAGGAATGATACAATGATACAACGACCAACAACCTGTGGTCCTTTCACAGACCTTGAACAGTCAAGAGAAAAGTGAACACCACCAAGCTGGGAGAGGAGGCAGAAGTGCTTCTCAAAATGGTGAGGTCAGGGGCCTCCCAGGTGGCACAAGGGGTTAAGTCTCAGTACTATGAAGCTACGTGCTGCACTAGTTCAATCCCTGGCCAGGGAGATGACACACATGGCACAGCAACTCTATTTCAGTCAATCTGCCTGTTCTGCTCCCCTCTGTCTCTGGTGAATCTTCTCCCTCCGCCCCTCCAATGCCTCTGGCCTACACTCCAGCTCTTGTATGCATAAATAAATAAATCTTTTAAAAATGTGGTGAGATCAAAGACAAAACTTTCCTAATGGCTATTAGGAAATGGCTACATTTTGGCTATACACAGGACTCTGAAAGTGAGACAGAAAAGAAGGAATAGATCTAGTTCAGGTAATTGTCTAGTTGGGAAGATATTTTTATATGCATATGAAACAGTCTGTGCTTTCCATAGAAGCTTCCACTCCATTAAGAGTCAACTCTTTGTTGTTTTAGATGAAAAATAGCCCCCCTTTCCTTTCTCCATACTCCCAGTTCCCCATTCCCTCTGCCTGGAAAACCTTCCTGCCCTAATTGCCAACATTCAAAATTCTTTTCAGGAGTCAAGACCCTCTTCAAATGTTGCCTGCTCCATCATTCCGGATTTCTTCAGTTAGAAGTTTTCTTAAACTTCCCCATGAACTCTTAAAGCAATGTATCTCAACCTTTCCCCCCATTATCACCCTGCTAAGGAGCCTTTGTTAGGTATTTTCCTCCTTGTATCCTTCTCACAATTTATTGTGATACTCTGGATAAGGGTGACCAGGGGAAGGATGGGCCCCAGGTCGCTGAAGTCACAGCAGTAAGAAGTAAACAACGCAGGTCACATGATTTCCTCTGATGGTTTGAGTGAGGTCCTCTAGCAGGATTCCAGGTTCTTCGATTCCTTCTTTGACCAGAAGACCATTCACTGACAAACGCCAAAATCTGACTCAGATATTGAGATGAAAGAATAGTTCAACTATATCATTGTTCCATGCCTCTTCTCTCTTCATGGCTGGTTTCAAGATGTTCTCCAAATTTTGGACATTTAAATTTTATTATGATATACTTAGAATTTTTTTGTCTGCTTTTTGATGAAAAAAAAAAAAAAACCCTGCTTGGAGTTTGATGATCTTCTGTAAGTTGATTCTTCTGGGAGGCAGGTGGGGAGGCAGGAAAGGGATTGTTTCACCCATTATATTTTCAAATCTTTTTTCTGCTCCATTCTCTCGTTTTCTCTTCTTCTGGGACTCTAATCATATATGTGTTGGGCTGCTAGAGATTGTCCCAAGGTCACTGTTCAATTTTTAAGCATGTTTTTTCCTCTGTTCTTCAGATTGGATCATTTCTATTGATTCATCTTTAGGTTTCATATACCCTTCCTTCTCTAATTACCAAACCTACCAACCAGCTAGTAGTTTTTTTACTCCATTCATTGTAATTTTCAGTTCTAGAAGGTCCACTTGTTCTTGTTTATAGTTTCCATTTCTCTCTGAGTCTCTCTTAACTATTCACTTACTAGGATCATCTCCTTTAAGTACTTGAAAATATTTTTAAATATCTGTTTTAAATTCCTTCTCTGCTCATTCTAACACTTATGTCATGTTATGATCTGTTTTATTTGCTCTTCCCTTAAAAAAAGATTTATTTATTTATGCATAAAAGAGCTAGGGTGCAGGCCAGAAGTGTGGGGGAGGGATGAGAGGATTCACCAGGGACAGAGTAGTAGCAGAACAAGCAGATTAACTGAAATACACTGCTGAAGGGAGCAGTGGGAGAGTCAGAAGAGGTCTGCTGTGCCATGTGGGAAGCTCCCTGGCCAGAGATGGAACTCATGCTGCAGTGGCTGCAGATAGCTTCATAGTGCTGAGACTTAACCTATTGCGCCCCCAAGGAGGCTCCTGCTGTTTCCTTTTACTGGGGGTCATATATTCCTTTTTTTCACATACCAAGTTCTTTTATTATATAGTGGACATTGTGGAGACATTGTAGAGAGTCTCCAGATATTTGTTCTAGCAGGCTGTTAAATTCCTAATCAACTCAAATTATAGAGCTTGGTCTGTGGAAAAGATATTTACCAAACCTCTCTGATTTGATAGGATGAAACTCCAAACTTCTCTGGTGAATAGCAGTTCAAATCTCTGCTCAATTTTTTTCATTCTCCCAGTCTTTGCCTTCTACTAAGTTCATTGGAGCCTCTCCCTCACATATGCACAATCCATAGGTCAGGCAAGGATTTTAAGGTACTTTTATGCACATCTGGGGGCTCCTCTCTTCTATGGCTCCCTTTCTTAAGGAATTTTCTCTCAGTTTCCAATACTTTGACAGTTCTAATACTATTCTCTGATACCCCAAACCCCTAAAATCAAGGCTTTTTGCTGAATTATAGTTACCCCGAGCCACATAGGCTCTTGGGAAAAATCATATAAATCACACACAATATGCTTTCCTTTTTCCATTAGTCAAACTCTTTCCAGTTTCTGCTTACTTTTGACCATTTTTCCATGCCTTCAAATTATATATGTGATTTATACAGAATTTATGAATATAATCTCTAGGAGGATTAGGTTGATACAAAATATTTTACCATAATGGGAACTGGAGTCACTCTTTATCTTCTTTTTATGAAAGAAAATCTGATTATGATATAAATACTTAATCATTGAAGAAAAGTTGGAGGATACTAAACAAACAAAGAATAAAATGAAGTTATCCCAGCCATCTGGAGTTAGCTACTGGCAACATTTTGGTGAACATCTTTACAGTCTTTTTGCTACCTACCTGTCTGTCTGTTTACCTACCTACCAGTTCCCTCTCCCTTTTCTTTTAACACCTCTAAGCATGCATTTCTATTTCTCTATCCAGTCTTTTGACTGATTGTACTTGTTAGCTAGTACCTGTAAACTGTCTCAGTATCTTCAGTTCTAAGCAAACTACAAGCATTTAATGCATGTATACAGAATGACTGAACTTTCCTAGGTCAGATAGAGATTTTCTTTAATCTATAACTACGGGTCCTCTGGTAACCACTACAGCTATTCACAAATGTTTGGTTGTTTCTTCTTTTAGCACATGATATGATCTGCCCTGTTGAAATTGCCACGTGACTTGCTTGGGGCAATAAAATGTGGGTAGAATAACATGTTTCCCGTAGGCAGAAGCTTTAAGGACCAAAACACACTTTGCTACTTTCTCTCCCTCTGTTGAGGTTCCATTTAAAGGCTTCTCCATCAAGCCAAATGCTGGCTTAAGAATGATGGTAATATGGAACAGGGAGGGTCCTGCCTAATCTACTCCTAACTATGCCTGAAGGACGGTTATTTTGTAAATAAAGTAAACAAAGTTTTATTGGAAAACTGCCACAGCCATTCATTCATGCAATGGCTGTTTTCATGCTACAGAGGTAGAATCAAATAGCTGTTCCTGAGAGCTGATGGTCTCCAAATCAGAAATATTTAGTATATAGCCCTTTAGAAAAGTTTGCTGATTTAAAGTGGCTGGAATCTGGGATTTGTCACTGCAGCAAAAGGTAAGTAATCCTAACTCCATACTCTAAACATCTAAATGAGCATCAGGAACAGGCTGGAGGGAAGAGAAAAGGTCACAGCAAAGCCAGATGCAGTGACCCTAAATCTGTATTCCATAACCTTTAAAATCCCATTATGTTCTTTTTTCATATATATTAAAACACATATCGGGCCTCCCCGGTGGCGAAGCGGTTGAGCGCTGCGCTGTGGAGCTGTCGGCAGCCCACATGGTGCGGCAGACCTCTCCTGCCTCGCCCGCTGCTCCCCTCAGCAGTGTACTTCTGATCTGCCTGTTCTGCTCCCCACTCTGTCTCTGGTGCCCCACGCCTCTGGCCTGTACCCCAGCTTGTATGTAAAAAAAAAAAAACCACATATCACTTTTTAAAAAAGATTTATTTATTTATGCTTACAAAGCTGGGGTGTAGGCCAGAGCTGGGGGCGGGTGGGAGGATTCACCAGAGACTGAGTAGGGAGCAAAATAGGCAGTTTGACTGAAATACACTACTGAGGGGAGCAGTGGGCAAGACAGGAGAGGTCTGCTGCTCCATGTGGGAAGCTCCCTGGCTGGGGATTGAACTCAAGCTGCAGTGGCTGCATATAGCGTCATAGTGCTGTAACTTAACCTCTTGTGCCACCAGGGAGGCCCACCTACTATTCTTAATGTTTAAAATGTAAATCACTTGTTCTTTAGTTATAAAAAATCAAAACTGCTAATTTCTGAAGAAAGTTTTTAGTCTTAAAAGAGGCACTTTTTCTTGTTTTGTTTTACACTATATCAGAGTGAGCAGTAATTCTCCTGTCAGTTCGAGAGTAGAACACAATGGGTCACTTTCAACACCAGCTTATTTTCTGCTTTGTAATCAGTGACATCCTTCCTCCCAGCTTCTGATAACCCTCCAGCCCCTGTGAGAGGCCGTGACTCTTCAGGACTCCCAGAATCTCTACAGACAGGTAAACTTAAGGGGAGAAGCCAGAAGGGCTGTGTCCAGAACTCCCACAGAAACATGTTCTTCTCGTCCACAATCCAAAGGGAAGGCTGTAGGCAGCCACATCACCGTACCAATAGAATGGAAGGTCTGACAGTGAAGAGGACAGAATCTTGGGGTAAGAGTTCTGAGAAGGGAAGGATCTTCAGACTAAGGGGAGGATGACAGGAGTGCCTGGAAGGGTTTGCTCAGTGCTTTATACCTGAGCCAAGCTACCTGAACAAGGAGATACTGTTCTTGTGAGACGCCTCAGTGATCGCTGTCTGTACCTGCCAGGGACGCACATGGTTTCCGGTGCCCTCTGGGGCCCATCGCTCCCCTCCCTTCTCCAGACTCCTATTTCTAGCCATAGCCTACTCTACTTCCTAGGATTCCTTAGATTCACACTCCTACCCCATCACACCACCACCACATGAAACAAGCCACATGAAACGAGCATGGGGCTATTTGCATTAACTGGAGTACAAAGCTCCCAAAGACTGCAATGCTCTAAGACCAAGTTTAGCTCCACCCTGACCAGTAACTAATCACACCATCCCGGCCACGTGTTCCTGTGGTCTGTTGACTTCACCTGTAAAATTAGGTGTTGGATGATATTATGTGTACAGCCCCTTTGAACAGAATGCATTTGCAAATCACTCCAGGGAAATAGGGACCTCCCAAAATAAACAAATAAACAAACAAACAGGAAAGTTACAGGCTTTTAGGAAACCATAGTACATCCTCATAAAAGTTCTATCTCAGCTATGGCAAAATGAAAATGTAATTAATATCTTCTTCAACTCCCTTTCTTTTCTTTTTTTTTTTTTTAAAGATTTATTTATTTATGCATACAAGAGCTGGAGTGTAGGCCAGAGTGTGTAGGGGAGTGAGAGGATTCACCAGAGACAGAGTGGGGAGCACAACAGGAGAATTGACTGAAATACACGGCTGAGGGGAGCAGCAGGCAAGACAGGAGAGGTCTGTGCCATGTGGAAAGCTCCCTGGCTGGGGATTGAACTCATGCTGCAGTGGCTGTTGATAGCTTCATAGTGTTGAGACTTAACCCCTTGCACAACCAGGAAGGCACTCTCAACTCCCTTTCTTGACAGGGCACACACCTAGGGTAAAGGAAATTATCATTGTATGCAGATGCGCAGGTGAGTTTCATGTTGCTTCCAGATGTAAGGCGTGTGAGTGGTCCCAGGTATCAATTGGTCCAAGATATTTTCATCATTCACAAGCAGACCAAGAAAAACTTTTGGAAATGAAGATGAGCCTGAAAATTTTGGAAAGTTTAGACACTGAATACACATTTATTTTACTTTTTAAAAAGAAAGGAAAAGAAATCTTTTTCTAAAATTCAGAATCATTGAAACTCATTCAGCCTCTCCCTCCCTGGAAACTTGGCCTACTTGATCCCAACTGCCCACAGAGGTGACGTCGCCCTTTTGAGAGCTGGATATAATTGGGTCCAAGCGCAGATCCCAGAGTTAGTCAGCTTGAGCTTGAGTCTCCTCCCACCACCTGCATGGCTATGGGCAAATAACCCTTCTGAGCCTTACTTTTCTCATCTGTACAATGGGTGCCGATTTTATTGGACTATTGGGGTCAAATGAGAGAAGGCAAGTCATGCCCCTAACATAGTGTCTAGGGAATAGTGAGTGCTTAACAAATTCTAGTAAATGTTATAGGGAGTTTCAGGGGATTTGATGAATCCTAGGGCAGAGAACCCTCCAGATCTCAGTCACCTTCTCATCTCTCCACACCGACCTACCTACCCCTTTTTGTAGGAGTCACCATACCTTGATTCCCTACAGGTAAGTGTGCCATTGAACCTGTGTCCTGACCGGAACAGGCACCGTGCAAGCACTGCTTATGGAACTGATGAGACTAGCCACACCCTGAGGCTCCCAGGTTTCTGACCCAGGTATCCTCCCCTATCCTCGCTTGCTGGGCAGGGACAAAGTGGCAACACCAGGTCCAAATGGGAGTCTGTCTTCTGGACAAAGGAAGAGTGGCGAGCATTCAAAGCCAGGATCTGCCAGTGACATGGGGAAGGGCTTGGTATAGGGTTTGGCTCAAGATGTACTTGTATCCCCTTCTATTGGTTGCTCCCCAGAAGCCCTGTGAGAAGGTGCCAAGTTCCCAGAGACAACACTCCTTTCCCAGCCCTGTTCTCTTCTCGCTCCCGGGAAGAAAGTTGGTTATTAGAGTTTACCTGGGGCTTCCCCCCCTGACCCAGACACCCTAGCCACTCCTCAGCCACCTGGGGGAGGGAGTCTCACCAGAGCCTGCAGAGGCCCCTTCCAGGTGCAAAACCGGTAATGGGCCGGCCTGGGGGCAGGCAGCCACAGCGGATTGGCAGGCGGGCCGCTAGCAGTGTGATCCGCGGAAACTTGGCGGGTGCAGTGGGCCGAGAGGGGGGCCTACTTCAAAGGCTCTGGGGCTGTGAGCGCAGGGATCTAGGCGCACGGGGGAGGGGGAGGAGGAGGGAGATGCAGGGGGAGGGGGGAGTTGCG
>PVIJ01011358.1:0-55101 GCA_004024925.1 Scalopus aquaticus
ATAGTCCTGTTATAAGTGAAACCAATCGATATTTTTCTTTTTCTTTCTGGCTTATTTCACTGAGTATGATCCCCTCTAATTCCATCCATGTCGCTGCAAAATGCATGTGTTTATCTTCTTTCCATGCGGAATAGTATTCCATTGTGTATATGTACCACATCTTCTTGATCCAATCATCTATTTTTGGACATCTGGGTTGCTTCCATACCTTTGCTATTGTGAACAGTGCCGCAATGAACATACGGAGCACTGTATTTCTGATCTGCCTGTTCTGCTCCCTACGCCGTCTCTGGTGGACCCTCTCGCCGCCCCACGCCTCTGGCCTGTACCCCAGCTTGTATGTATAAATAAATAAATCTTTAAAAAAAATGATATACTAATGCAATTTTCACCAAGATGGATGGAGCTAGCGGGAGGCTCAGTGAAATAAGCCAGAAGGAAAAAGTAAAATAACAAATGGTTTCACTTATAGGAGGAATATAGTGGAGCCAAACAAGCGATCAGAAGGAGAAAATAACACACAAAACAAAAACAAAAACTAGCAGGCAACCATAAATGAGAGATATTCTGTAGGAGAGCGGGGGATAAGGGTTCAGAATGGGGGAGAAAAGAGCACAAGGGACTATGGTGACAGTTCACAGATGAATTGGTGGTGGGTAACCCACAGGGAATATACAATAATGTAAAAGATGTAAATAAATAAATAAGATGGAGGAGAAAAGGAAACATAAAAAAATAAATAAATGTCTCATTTAAAATCAAATGATTATGAGAAATGATTATGCTTAGTAAAGAAGGCATGCTGAAAACAGAGAGGTTGAAAGCTAGGACCTTGCACCAAATGGTTAGCCAAATTGTGAATAGAAAAGGGAAAGTTCTTGAAGGAAATTAAAAGTGTTACTCCATCGAACACAAGAATGATTAAAAAAAAATGACGCATCATTATTGCTGATATGGAGAAAGCTTTAGTGGTCTGGGTGGAAGATCAAACCAGCCACAATACCCCCTTAAGCAAAAGCCTAGTCCAGAGCAAGACCTGAACTCTCTTCAATTTTATGACACCTGAGAGATAAAGGAAGTTACAGAAGAAAAATTTGAAGCTAACAGAAGTTGTTTCATAAGTTTGAGGAAAGAAGCCAGCTCCAAGATATAAAAGGACAAGGTAAAGTAACAAGTGCTGGTGTAGACGCTGCAACAAGGATTCCAGAAGATTCAGCTAAAGTAATTGATGAAGGTGGCTATACCAAGCAACAGATTTTCAGTGTAAAGCAGTTTTAAAATTAAGGTGTGTGTTGTTTATTACTTCTTATTTTTAACTGAGACAACAATGGCTTATAATTCTGTATAAGATTTAGAGGTATGGGATCACACCCTTCAGGGTGTACTTTGTTTTCAGACATAATGCTGTTGCATACTCAACTACAACATAGTATAAACAGAACTTTCATATGCACTGGAAACCAAAAAAGTTTATGTGTCTCTCAATTTTAATATTGGCTTTACTACAGAACGCACAATTTCAAGAGTATCTTTGATGCTAACAGAGTTTATATGGCCCACAAAGCCTAAATAGTAACAATTTGGCTCTTTACAGAAAAAGGTTGCTAAACACTGGTGTAATTCAGTAGTTTTCAAACACCTACTAATCCCCATGGAAACTTGGGGTACATGAGACCCTTTCAGGAGGTGAGGTCAGTATTACTTTTATAATAAAAAGGAGACACTATTTGCCTGTTTTACTGCACTTATATTTGTGAGGCTGTGCAATAACAATGCTGGGTAAAACTGCTGTTAATTTATCATGAAACAAGGCATCAGAATCTGATTGTTTTTCCAGCAACCACATTCTTCACTAAGACGTACTCCTGCTAACAAAGGAATAAAGGCAGTTTCCTTTAACAATGCCCTTATGAAGCTGTAAATATGATTAATTTTATTAAATCTCATCCCTTGAGCATATACCTTTTTACTATCTTCTCTGACAAAATGGGGCACACACATAAAGCTCTCCTGCTGCTCCCACATTTGTCCCAAAGAAAAGCATTTTGCGATTGTGAGCTCAACTTGCCACTTTTTTTTTTTTTCATGGAACACCATTTCTACTTGGAAGCATGATTAGCAGACAAATTATTACTATTACCATTCTGGTACCTGGCAGACATTTTCTTGAAAATTAATAAAATGAATCTGTCTCTTAAGGAAAACTGATAGAATTTGTTGCCAATGATAAAAATATGAGTATTCATGTGAAAATTAGAATTTTGGAAAACTTGTGTCTACCACTGTGAGCTATACATCTTCTCAATACTTAAAATACTTTTCTGACTTTCCGATTCACCATCTGCAGTGGAACCATCACCAAGATGCAGATTTTTGTGAAAACCCTTATTGGGAAGACTATCATTCATGAGGTTGAATCCTTAGATACAATAGAAAATGTAAAGTCAAGATCCAAGATAAGAAAGGCAGTCTTCCAGATCAGCAAAGACTCACCTTTTCTGGCAAACCACTGGAGGTGGGTATAGTCTATTTTATCTTGAGATTCTGTGGTCGAAGTCTTACACCATTCCTAGGAAGAATAAGCATAAGAAAAAGAAGGTTAAGCTGGATTGTCTGATATATTGTAAGGTAGATGAGACTGTTAAAATCAGTTGCCTTCATCAGTAGTACCTATCCGATGAATGTGGTGCTGGAGTTTTTATAGGCAGCCATTTTGACAGACATTATTGTGGCAGATATTGTCTGACCTATTGTTTTAACAAACCAGAAGACAAGTAACTGCATGGGTTAATAAAAGGCATTAACTAAAGAAAAAAATATTTTCTGATGTGATCAGAAAAGTGATGATTTGATGTTGTATAATAAAATGTACCAACACTGGAAGATCTACATATAACTGTGAACTGTATTTTCCAAATAACTAGTGTATGGTAATCAAAAAATCATCCATGGTAAAAGAGCTACAAAAATTACAGATACAATGATGGATTTTAATGTAACAGACTTGACTACGAAAATTCATGGATATGGTTTCAGATTTCTCATTATAAAAAGCCATTAAGAAGCTACTTGTTAAGTTTGGGTGCTGTATCAAAGAAGAATAGCCACGCTTATGGAAAAAGACTCTTACTCATTGCTTTTACACTATGTATTTGGTGGGACTATGTTTTCATTTATACATTAGAACAACATATATTCCAGATTAAATACAGAAACATATATGAGAATTGAGCTCTCTTCCTTTAAACCAGTCTTTAAAAACACCCGTAAAAACATAAAGCTCTCCTTTTAAATGTGTTTTGTTTGGGGAAATGTAACTACTTCATTGTTATTTTTATGAGAATATTTTAACATTTTTATCAGTTTTCATTTTCATGTGGCAAATTTTGATAACTATAATCCATATAAGCAAAAGCTATTTGTGCTCTTCAATAGTTTTTAAGAGTTTGAAGTGTTCCCACAATGAATGCTTTTGAGAACTGCCGGTCTGTGATGGAGATCTGGAAGTCCTCAGTCAGGTAGCATTCGGGACATGGAGACACTACAAACATGGCTAGTACACAAACCCTAAGGCCTGGAAGAACACGATTTTGAATATCAGGAGAAACAGGGTTTTGTGTGTTGGGCACCATGCATGTCTTCCTAATCATTATCATCTTTGCAATCACCTTGTGATGTTGATACTATTACATCTGTATTTACAAATGAAGAGGCTAGCATAACTTAGCTCACGAAGCTGAGAACTGGAGGGGGGACTCAGACATCGTAGCTGGCTTCAGTCTGTGTTCTCAATCGTGACACTGTTTGGTTTAGGACACAAATCTCGTTTCATTATATTTCTTTCCCAGTAAGTGGAGATGGTTCATGAAAATCTTCTCTACTCATCACCCTGCAAATGCTAAAGGACTTGTATGGTAGTTCTTTTGAAATTATCTCTAGTCAGGCTGATACCTTCCAACACAATTAAATGACGACAAAGACATTTAAAGGGTACAGAATGATTTTCAAGGGGGGGGGGGGAATAAGAACAATAACCATTTGGTTCTTCATTTGTTTACTCCTATGATTCATAACTCACAATTTATAATTTATAGCTGTTTTCAATTCTGTTATTCCTGTTAATGGGAAAACTATATGGCACTCCCAGTTCTCCTCAGCAGGATCATTTTTGCTGACTAATTTAAAAATGAAAGGGATATTAAAAATACCTACATTCATAGGTTTGGTTTTTTTCATTTGGAAGCTTTAGAAATGCTTGAAATGAATTTCATTCAGATGTGTTGTGTTTCAGTATAATCTAAAGACTAATACTATTTTGAAGAAGGTGAACAGGAAAGCCAATTTTATCCTTAAAAATCCACAAAGATAAATTCTTTTTTAAAGAAGGTCGGCTGAGGCAGGAGGGACCCAACTGTTGTGCCAGCACGCACAGAGCAGGTTCACTATCAACTTGGGCACATGGATAAAGGAGAGTCCCAGAACCTCCCCGAGAGGCTTTAATGCTCTCTCAGAGAACCAGGTACCAGCTCCACCAGGCAGGGAGGCTGGCAAGCAAGGAGGCAGGCAGGGGCTGGGGGGCAAAGGAGCAGGGGTTTGGGGGGTCAGGACTGGGAGGCAGGCACGTAACTGAGCCTCCCAGCCCCCCACGAATCTTTACTCTTTCTCTGGGCTCACTCTGGCATTCCCTTGTGGTCTCACCTCTTTTGCAGCCACTCGTCCTCTCGTAGCCACCCTCCTTCTCTGGGTGATGCTGTCCTTATAGCCCCAGACTCAGGTGTGCACACTTACGCACGCCCACACCACAATCAGGTGTTCACAATCAGGCACGCATGCCCCGTGCCCATGTCCCAAATGCCTTTGCGTCAATGTAATCAAGTTCACAGGTGATAGCCCCACAGGCTCGTGACACAAGAAGCCTGATTAATTCACTTACCTTACACCAAAATAGAATCACTGCTTTGACACTAGACTTTTCTGCCTAAAGTGGAAACTGAGTCTAAGGAGGATTCATAACTTGCCTGAAGTTACAAAGTAGCACACACTCAACTCTTCCTCATGTAGCCTCAAGGGCAGGGACTGGGTCTCCTTCACATTGTACCCCAGCTCATCAAACAAGGCTGGAAAATGGGGCTCAGCAATTGTTAGCTGCCCTCAAGCCTGTTTCTGAAGCTCACGCATACCTTTCCGGCTTACTACCATTCCAATAAGATGGGTCAAGTCTGAGTTTGAATGAGTCAAGTTTGAATGCCCTGAATCAAGAAAAAAAATCCCAAATCTGACACGCAGAATGCAGAAGAAACTGGGGGAAAATCAGGGGAAAGAAAAGAGCTTTCTGATGCTGACATAGCCTCAGGGGACAACTAGTGACCCTTGAACAACACAGGGTTAAGCCTAAACTTGGTCAGCAACAGTGGTAGGGAACTTGTATCATTAGTGATATTAATCAGTTAATCTCACGATTAAAAATGGAATCTGAATACAGATCATCTTCAGTTCTAAGTATCTGAATACTGACATTACTTCTAATGGTAACAGTTGAAAATTTTGGCCCTCAAATGCTACTGTCTTAGCATCATGTTTACTCTCTCACACCACAGGACACAGTGATGGCTCTAGCACAGGGAACGTCAGTCAACTCTGACATGGAATCAACCGGCGAAAACCGACCAGCTCTGCAGGCAGCCATCATCCAGAGCCAAACTTGAGAGTTGGCAAGGTCAAGTCCAGGTTCCCAGTAGAAAGGAATGTGAAAGCGGGGCAGACAGGGCACAACTGCCCAGGCTCTGCGGTATGAGCCACCAAAAAGCCCCAAAAGGCCAAAACCAACAAGGGGCAGCACCGGAAGAGAGGACAGGTCACTGTCTGCGGGTCTCACCTGCGCACACAATTGCAGGAGACCTCAGGCTGCAGGAACAACAACAACAACAAACATGGGGTTTACTTTACAAATGGGGGGGACAGAGAGCTTGCTGCATCCTCAGGTGGTGGCCACCTCACATGGGTGATGGGAGCTCTCTGTGAGGTGCTGGGTTAGACCCACAAGCAGCTCTTTGAGCCACCAGGCCCAGGGCCTCTGGGGCTCCTTTCAGGCTACGTCAGAGACAGGACCAGAGGCCCAGTCTCTGCAGAGTCCTTCGGCTTCTCTTCCTGCTTGGAGGGCAGCTGCTGGACGCTTCTTTTCTTCTTTCTTCCTCGGAGGCCAGGAACGGACTTCTTTCTTCTCTCTTTGGAGTCTGGCTTCTCCTGTTCTTCTCTTCAGGGGCCTCCTCTCTCTGGGGCTGGAGTCCTCTCTTTTTTTTCTTCTCTTTTTCCCCCATTCTCCCAGGTCCCTCTGATCCTGGCTTATATTCTCATTAAGGGTACCATCCACAAGTCTGATTGGACCATTTTTCAATCCTGGAGCTGATTGGACCTACCCATCAGCTCCTAGCACCTGATTGGTCCATTCAAAATGGCAGTTACTGGTCAGGAGCAACTGCCACAACTGCTCTTGGAGCAGCGGGGTAAAAGTCACCACCGCTCCTGCCGGCTCCCACTGCTAAGGCAGCTTGGTTCCGGTAACAAATGGAACCTAATAGACCATCTCTGCTTGAAGAAGGCCAGGTTCTCAACAGACTTGGGTATGTCTTCCTCATAAGTGTAAGAGATCCACTTGAACCTGGATGGGGGAAATTGGAACTAAGGACTTTGTGGTTCAGTTCATGGTAGTCACTGAAACATGACTCACTGAAGGTCAGTTATGTCGGTGGACTACAGTGAGCAAAGTTTACATGGCAGGAAAGACAACCGCCATCAACATATGCAGCCTCCATCTCATCTCCCCTGAGGTTAAGGTATATAGCTGCAGAAGTCAGCAGCCAGGCAGGCTCATCACTGCTTGGCCCCACATTCAGAACTAATGCGGTCCCTCTGAAGTGGCTGGTTTTTAAACACCTGTAGGTGTTGGTACACAAATGTGGCAACAACACATCAGAAACTTAGAGGAAATCATTAATAGAGTAAAAAGCAACCACAAAATGTAAAAACATATTCATGGTACTGATATCTGACAGAGGATTCAGGCAAAGATTATATAAAAAAACAAAATCAGTAAGAAAAAGACAGTTCAATACTATTCACAGTTGGAAAATGGGGAAAGACTTCAACAGGAATGCAAAAGAGAATACCAAATATCTAGGAACATATGAAAAAGTACTAAACCTTACTGGTCATCAGGGAACTGAAAATTAAAAGCACAATGTGATGCCACCAAGATGGCTAAAAAATAAAAATATTGGGGGGCCTCCCCGGTGGTGCAGCGGTTGGGTGCTGCACCGTGGAGCTGTCGGCAGCAGCGATGCAAGTTCGACGCCCGGTGGGGAAGAATCCCACATGGCGCGGCAGACTTCTCCTGCCTCGCCCGCTGCTCCCCTCAGCAGTGTATTTCTGATCTGCCTGTTCTGCTCCCCTCTCTGTGGTGAACCCTCTCGCCACCCCACACCTCTGGCCTCACAGCTTGTATGTATAAATAAATAAAAATATTTAAAAAAATATTGGTAGTTGGTATAAGGAAAAATTCTTTCCTTTGCTCACTTCTCACTGAGTATTTCTTTACTCCCAATGTGTAGGCTTATCCCTATACCAAGCAGTTCTTCTCGCAGATTCCAACTGGGTCGTCTACAGTTTAAATCAATTCTGATACTGTCTCCCTGGGGTTAGTATCAGACCCCACAGATTCAGTCCCATATGGCTGCCTCTGGTTCCCCTGCACCCCATAGGCCAATAGCAAGTCTTGATAGTCGCCTGGGCTTTAGATCAGCTAGCTATTAATTGGGGTTTCCCATGATCCCCCTCTTCGGGTTCAATCATTTGCTAGAACGACTAACAGAACTCAGGAAAATAGTTTTATTTGCTACTGTTGATTTTGTGCAAAGTCTATTTCAAAGGAGACAAATGAACAGCCAGATGGAAAAGATGAGTAGCAACAGTTATGTGGGAAGGGGCATGGACCTTCGTGTCTTTGGGAGGTCACCTTCCTTCCTAACACTCCATGTTTTCACCCACCTGGAATTTCTCTGAAATCTGTTTATATTTGGATTTTTATGAAGATTTCATTATGTTGGTATTGTTGACTAAATCATTGGTCATTAATGCCCTTCAGACCCTCTGCCCTTCCCTGAGCAGGGCGGGGGTGGGGGGGACGCTGAAAGCTCCAGCGCTCTAATCTCAGGGTGTTTTCCCCTGGCAATCAGGCCCATCTGTGGGCTTTCCAAAGTCTTTCTCTTGGGCCTCCCTGGTGGCACAGGGGTTAAGCACAACGCTGTGGAGTGGTTGGCAGCTGTGGCTTGAGTTCGATGCCCGGTGGGGGAGATTCCCACATGGCGCAGCAGACCTCTCCTGCCTCGCCCACTGCTCCCCTCAGCAGTGTACTTCAGTCGATCTTCCTGTTCTGCTACCCACTGTCTCTGGTGAACCCTCTTACCACCCCACACCTCTGGCCTGCACCCCAGCTTATATGCATAAATAAATAAAGTCTTTAAAAAAAAAAGTCTTCCTCTTAACAAAAACTCAGGTGTGTAGTGAGTTCCCAGGGAGCTCTTTGTCAGGAATGGGGTCAAAGACTAAATATATATTGCCATATTAAACAGTTTCTAATGACATATACTGCTGAGGAAAATATAAACTGATATGCCACTTTGGAAAACTGTTGGAATTTACTGAAGCTGGACATGCCATACTCCATGACGCAGCAATTCTGCTCCTGGTGTAAATGATCACACAGGGCCTTTCACTTGCACCCAGAAAGCCAGACTCTGAATCAGGAGAATTGTCTTTACATCAAGGACTTTATTCAAGATGGCCATCAAGAGAGTTGGTGGGATAGGAACCCCATAAAACCAGCTTCCCAAATGGCAGAAGTGCTGGGATTATATAAGGGGCAAAGGAATGTGAGGGGAGTAAGGGCTTCAGGTTGCCAGGTCTGAGGAGGTGCAGACAGTCCAGGCAACCTGAGTCAGGTGTTTGACTTTCCCAGCAGAGTGTTTTCTCAGCCACGAGCTGATGTTTGTTTCTGGTGTAACTCCAGCTCGGAGAGGCACAACGAATTTTTATTAGGTTTAAAACATAGCTTTTCCAAATCTTCCAGAAACGCAGTTGGAGCACATTAATGGCTAATCATAAGGCAAGAATAGGGCATTGCAATTCAGTCAATTAAGAGTTAATCCTGAAGAGGGAATGCAGTTCAGTCATTTAACAGTTTAATTCTGCTTAGTCCTAAACTTTTAGCTTAGTGGAGGGTTTTTTTTTTTCTTTTCCAAAACGTAGGGGATCCAACTCTACTGGGTATAGGGCCAAGGACAACCTGTATTTATATCTACAAGAAGTGATTTACTTGAATGCTCATAGCTATTCTTTCATTATAGTCCCAAATGGAAACTACCTAAGTGTCCATCAACAGTAGAATGGGCAAATATATTCTTGGGTATTCACACAATGGACTACATTAGTTGTACCACAAATGGAGTGGCTTAAAAAAAAAAAAAAACCACCAAGCCAGAAATTTATTCTACCTCAGTTTTGGAGGCTGGAAGTCTGAAATCATTGGAAGGGTTACACCCAAGGCCTCTGGGGGGCACTCTCCTCCCCTCTTGTAGCTTCTGGTGACACCAGGTTATTCCTGAGCTTGTGGTGGTATCACTAGGGATCACTACCTCTGTCCTTAAATTCTTTCTTCTCTCCTGCTTGAAGCAGTTTTGGCTCAAGTTACCTCTTTGCTCTAAGTAAAATGGGACGTCTTCGCAGGGTTTTAAGACTGAAGGGGGACATAATCTGTTTTGTGTTTTGAAGCATTTCTCATGCTCAGTGTGAAGACTAGTGAAATCCACTCTCAATAAGCCAGTGGACACATAACGGCGGTTTGAACCACTGTGGCAGGTATGGGAAACATAAAATTAACATTTGTTTAATTCAAATTGTGGCATTAATTGTAGTTTGGATTGAATGCAATGCTAATATGCTTCTGCGGTGGGTTTTTCCAGCCTGGATTTCAGGGAAAGTTCAGAGGTAAGGGGGAGGGATGGTTTGAGGTTACCAAGGAGACATAACGTCATAGATTTGAAAATCAGAGATGGTTCTAGGCCTTCAGGCCTCTGGCGCAGCAATAATTCTACGGTCAAGCCCACCAGACGCTTCCCAATAACCATGCGCAACAGGCCAGGGTGGGAGCCTATGGAAAACGCAGGACTTTCGCAAAACGGGACAAGCGCATCCCGGGAATCGTAGTTCTGAGCGCTTGCGCAGGCGCAGTGGGTGCCAGCCGGCTTGCGCGCGCACCTCCTGCAGGACCAGTTTCTAGAAGCTCATTGCGGTGGCGCTTTGGTCCTGGCTGGCTGCAGGTCCTTACGCAGGTATTGGTTATCCCGGGTTCCTGGTTTGGGGGCTGCATCCGAATCGCCGACTCCAGTGGCGCACCTGGGGCGGGCGGGGACCCAGGGCAGCGACCGATATCTCTGTGCACTCACATTGCGGCAGTTTCCTTTGGAGATCGGCGCGCTCCTGAGCCATGGAGCTTTCCTCCGGCTCTGCTCCATCCCCTCTCTGAGCCCTGGGTCTCTCAACTTCTGTGCTTTGACTGTTTTAGCGGGAAAATTCCTTGGGTATGCATGGGGCGGACTGGGGCTGCCGCTGGATTGCAGGATGCTCAGCGGCCTCTCCGACTGTGCCCACCGGGTACCGGTAGCATCCCTCCTACCCAGCCACGGTAACCAGAAATGTCTTAAGACATTACCGCCTGTCCGGTGGGCAATCCTCACCTCCCGCCCCTGTTTTGAGAACGTCTTTCTACCTGCGTCACATTTTCACGGAGCTTCATTTAATAATCTCCCTGGGGATGTAGATACGTGTTTTAGTCACTGCAGTCCCAGGTGCCAGCAGAGCGCCAGGTACGTGGTAGGCACCTAACGTACTGCAGAAGAATAAATGACTTCATGCGTTCTGTGTACCCAGCCCTGTCCTCTGGCTGTGTAATTATTGGTATCTTAATTGCAATAGGGGGGTGTCTTGTCACTTGCATTGTAGCACATCTTAGTCCATATTGTTATTTCCTGGGTGCTCTGTAAGAGGCGGACCCCTTCTGACCTGTCCACATCTACCTCCATAGTGCCTGGATCCCAGCTCATTGTCGCTACCCAGTTATTTAGAATGAAAGAATGTGCAAAATTGCACCTGGGGATCAGCTTTACACAAGACCTGAAAAGAGTCAGGTTTAAGGAAAAATGAATAAAAGTATAGAGCAGTCTGAAAATCGGGAGATAACATCTTTATGACTGCAGTGTCCTTCTGGGCAGCTGGAGCTTAAGAGGTGACATCATCAGGGCAAGGTCTGTCCTTTATTATGCATGACCTTTGCATTTGAGTTTTGAGACAGGACCATATATTTCATATTAGAGGGAATTGTTAGGCTACAGCGTGAAACTGAAGTGAAGAAACTGTGCATCTGTTTTTGCACTAGGATAGAATGGGGAGGCTCTTTGGAAATTAAGCCACCTGAACCTGGTTACTGATTATGGGAGAAATGTAAGGGTCAAATATGAAATCATACTACTGAGTTGAGCAACTGGTGGAAAGTGTGGCCATGCAGAGAGGGGGCAGGAGTTGTTGAATAGGTTTGTGTTTCAAACCTGTTTAGTTTCAAGGAACTATTTCCTTGGCGCATGCCTGTAATTACCGTTAAGTAACAGTTTGACTTTTCACCTACAAAGAAATTTATTGGGCAGGGCCATTCTAGGCTGCTGAAAGTAATGTGTATGTTTATATGTATTTGAACCAAACCCAGAACAGTAATTTCAGAGTTAACAATTTGTTTCACTTATTTAATCTTCTTGACAGTTTCTTCAAGACCATAAACTGAATCCTCGGAACCCTCCATACTTTTGGTATCCCTAGCGCCTGTTGGTGGAGTGTACTGATATTCAAAGATCGGCTAAAGGGGACTGGAGTCCTACTGGTGATACGCATGCAAGCTGTAGTACCCTTGAACAAGATGACCACCCTCTCCCCAGACCCTCAAACTCTGGTCTTAAGTGAAAAAAACACAGTCCTAAAAATGGATGCTTCTGGGAATGAAGAAGCTATGTTAGGAGGAGATACTGCTGACCCAGAGTCTTGCAGACAGAGGTTCAGAAGGTTTTCTTACTCAGAAGTGTCTGGACCCAGAAAAACCCTGAATCAACTATGGGAGCTCTGCAATCGATGGCTGAGACCAGACATCCACACAAAAGAACAAATTTTGGAGCTTTTGGTCTTTGAGCAATTCCTGACCGTTTTACCTGGAGAGATCAGGATTTGGGTAAAGTCACAACACCCTGAGAGTAGTGAGGAAGTGGTGACCCTAATAGAGGATTTGACTCAAATGCTTGAGGAAAAGGAAGGTGAGTTTGTAGATGCAGGGACGATGTGGGACACATCACAAGCTAAAAGAAAGCAATTTATCATGAGATAGGGTCCAGTTGTGGCTGACACTGGGTTTGAATCAACCCTGCCTTTGACTCTGCTCTTGGGCAAGCTAAGTAACCTCTCAGTACTTTAATTTCTTTTTTAATCTGTATAAAGGGGATCCCATCTTTTCTGTAGTTTTGTTGTGAGGATGAAACAGCATAAGGTATAATACATGGTGGGTGCCCAAGAAATCATAATTTCTTTCCCTTCACCACTGGGCCAGAGGGGATTTTAGAACATGGGAGAGAAAGTTACTTGCAAGTGTTTGGAGGCACCAGCTTATGGTCCAGCCCAGGCCTCAGCTCCTAGCCCCAGCTGTATGAAGCAGCACGTTTCTGGGATGGCCCTGTCCAGTATCTGAAATGATGGACATGTGTTCTGTGCACTGTTCTGTTCCTCAGATTAAGAGCATGAAAGATGATTCATGCAAACAGAATTGAATTTTTAATTAAATTTAAATTCAGCTGTATAGGGCAAACCGCTGTCTTGCTGGATAATGTGTTCCCGCAGCCTTGGGGGAGGAACAGATGAATTACATTTTTCATAATTACATTATTATAAATTATGGATAAATGTATAAATAGAAGCAGAATTATAACAATTATGCCGTTATAAAATGATGAAAAGACTAGGGTAGATAACCATTTGAGACCATGTGGCTCAGCTTTATAAAATTCCTCTAGTAGTGCTACAAATATTTGTCCCTGTCACATGTAAAGAAGTTCCTGAGTAGAGTGCTCTCGCATTCTTTAAGGTAGAACAGTTTCCTTAATCTTTCTTTCCTCTTTGATTACCTGTTTCTTAATTTCTATGGCTTATCTAATCAGCTGCCTAAATTTCTTTCCATGAGAAAGTAAAGTATGATTATAAAAACTACTTTATTAGAGGAAGAGCTGTTGCCATCTCAGGGTACTTAATACATTTAGTTCATGTGTTCCTATTTTTGATTTCTATCTTTAGGAATTTGCTCATGACCCCAGAGGTGGCATCTGTTCTTGAGATCAGCTTGGTGCTTTGATTCAATACGTGACTTTTACACAAGGCACTATGAGGAACTATGCTCTGAGGAAAGCAAGTTAATACATTTAAAAAAAAATCATACATTTAAAAAAATGCTATTTTACTTTAATAATCTCCAATATTTTAAAAAATAATTATGTAAATCAAATACATTAAAACAGTGGTATTGGATGAATAGAATTTTTTATGACCTTAGGAGCTGAATGAATGTTTTATGGGGTAAGGAGAAAGGCTTGGGTTTTAATAGAAAACTTATCTGCCACTGTTTTATTTTAAGGAGTAAGAAAACTTTTGTTTCTTCTGACATTTTCTCCAGAGAGACATGAGACATATAAAAGAATTTCCAGTCTGAGGAATCCATTTGAAAGACTGGACTTTTTTTTTTTCTCCCCTTCCTAGATCTGATCTCTCAAGAATCTGTTTCTTCCCAAGAGGAAAACCCTGAAGAAGATAAGATGGTTTCTGTCCTTCCAAATACTGAGTCTTGGGTAAGCTTCCTCTGTCAGGTTTTTACTCTTAAGTGAATGCTTGGGTAACCTGCTTTGAGTGGTATGAAGTACTAGAATAGTGAAGAGTCTCCTTTTCAGATTCTTCACATTCTTACTACTCATTCTTCACCTGCTATTTTATTTCAGTTTCCAAAATTGTCCACAAGTCTATCTCTAATAAAAATAAGTAAAACTTACTAAAATTGAGCAGGTACTTCTGATAAAATTAGTTCTGTAGAAATAGAAATATATTTCCTTAGCACAATTTAAAACATCTCTGACTTATTAGTGTTGGAAAATAAAAGGCAGTCTTCTAAATATTCTAGCCATTGCGCAAGACAAGAAAGAAATTACATTAGTATTGGTATGAAAGAGGCAGATCTGTATTATTTGCAGATAATAGTCTTTGGAGAACCTCAGAGAATCAACTAGACAAGCATAGTCTCATATAATAGTTGAGAAAAGCAGCTGGTTATAACCCAGTGCATTTCCTGTATACAAATAATTAGGCCATCGAAGGAAAAGCAATTCTTACTCACGCTAGTGGATGATGGAGCTGCAGTAGGCGAATAATGGATCCAGAAAATATGTCTGCTTCTAATCCCTGGAACCTGTCAATGTGTTTGGAAGAAAAGTTATTTTGCAGATGTGATTAAGGAGTTGGAAATGAGGTAATATTCCTGGATTATGAGGATGGGTACAAGTGTCCTTATAAGAGAGAGCAGAGGGAGATTAAACATAGGAACAGGAGAAGTCATTGTGAAGACAGAGAAGAGGTTGGGGATAACACCACAAACCAAGGAGTGGCAAGGAAAGCTGGCAGCCACCAGAAACTGGAAGAGACAGGAGTGGATTCTTCCCTAGAGCCTTTGAAGGGAATGCAGCTCTGCAAACACCTTGACTTTATAGACTTGAGGATCCAGAATTGTGAGAAAATAATCTCTATTGTTTTACCACCATTACGGTAATTTGTTACAATCCCACAGGAAGCTAAGACAAGTGTTAATAGCCACTGTGCTAGCCTGCCTCTCCAAAGGCCATGCAGAGGATTCTATAGAAATTGCATTTTAACGAGTCAGTGTGCTTTTTTGTGGAGTAATTATAAGAGGTAAGTATGTTACTGAATACAGATTCTTGTTTGTGATAGGAAATAATTGCTACTGATAACCAACTGGGAATTAAAATGTGAAATGTCATCACTGATATTGCTCTAATGTATTGTTATCACATTAGAGTAGTTAGCTTGCTTTAATTCTGCAAATTTGGGGTTTTAAGAATGTCAACTGTATCCTTCATTTAGTATTTTTCTTTTAACCTATAAATAAACGTATGAGGGTGGATTTGATCAATGTTAAACATCCTAGAGAAACCCTGCATAGCATTTGACACCAAGGACAAACAGCACAAGTGGGGAGTGTGTCATACCCTGCTACTGTGTCATTTGTAATAACCATATAATGCTACTGTGTCACTTGCTTTGGAATTCTTAAGTACCTGAGTACTATTAAAGTGGTTACTTTATTTCCTAAGAATTTCTCTGAATCCTTGGGGTCTCTCTGGTGGTAAACCAATGCAAAAAGACCATGTTTGGTGTTCTAGGGGTCCGTGACATTTAAGGATGTGGCTGTGAACTTTTCCAGAGGAGAGTGGAAGAAGCTGGAGCCTTCTCAAAAGGAGCTTTATAAGGAAGTGTTACTGGAGAACTTTAGGAACCTAGAGTTTCTAGGTAAAGACATCTTTTCTTCATCATCAGCATCTAAGCTGGGTTTCTCTTTGTCTGAGATAAGGGCTGTGTAGAGTACTTCAGCTGTTTCTGGCTGGGAATGTAGGGGTAATGTGACTAATTCTAAAAATGGGTCCTGAAAATGACTTTCTGAGTATGACCTGCAAAAAAAGAGTCTGCTTCATTAAATTTGAAGTGTTGAGCATCATTTTGCTGTCATCAAGGCCATACCTGCTCCCACATTCTTCCTCTAATTCCAGTAATGATGCCTGTGCTTTACAGCATCTTCTCTTCCCTGGAGAGCCAGAGGCTAAGTATGAATTTTGGGATGTATGTTTGTTCTACGTATGAACAGCGACTTTCTACTCTTTTCTCATGAGCAGGCTTTCCGGTTTCCAAATTAGATTTGATTTCGCAGCTAAAGTGGGTTGAACTACCATGGCTGCTGGAAGAAGTCTCAGAAGGCTCCAGAATAGGTGAGTTGGTGAAAAGGAGAGAAAGTAATTAAAACCGTTGCTTACCAAGTTCTTTGGGAAGAGCTTTTGAAATGTTGGGTGGGATAGATACTAAAATATAAAGATGGTGGGAATAGATCCTTTGCCTTTCTGGAATGTTCGTTTCAGTTGCTGGACTTTGAGTCCTCGGAGAAGTGTCAAGACATGATTAACCTTGCCAGAGGCTTAACAATGCAGATCAAACATCTGTGCATGAGAAACAGAAGGAAGAAACCCTGGGTAGGAGGAGTCTTAGACTGAAATGGCATTCTAAGAAAGCTCTTGCAAGGCCTAAAAAGAATCCTCAAGTCAGAATTGACCCCATCTATCAGAGGACTCCTATGACTCACAGAAATGTACCTAAATATCGCTGTCATACTTGCTGATGGGGAGCAGTCCATGGGGACGTGACTTTGGTATGAAGGCCGTGGAGGATTCAGAGAGCAGCAGCCCACGTGATAGGGAAGCAGCCCAGAGGAGGAGACCTGAGAGGAGGATTTTTATGAATGTCACAGAGACAGATACCAAAATAAGTGTTAGTAATACGATATGGGCTATAACAATGGCATGTTTAACAAACAGTGGGAAAATACAGGAGCAAAGGCTTAATTGGCATTTAAATAGAATCTTAAAGAGTAAATAGGAATTCACCCAGTGGACAGTGTGCATAGAATAATCCCATTTTTGTTAAAAGGAAAAAAAAGTACATATATATATCTAAATACATAGGTATACAGAGATTGTTAATATCTGAAGATCATTTATGTTAACTCTGCTTTTCTTTGAGTGATTACATTTTTTCTTTATCCTTTCCTTAAAGTTTAGTAATACGTATTTTAAATTTACATTAAAAAAAATAAAAATAATTGTACATCAGTACCTTGGTTTATTTTAAAGAAAAAGTAATTCCTCTTGCCTAATTCACCTTTACTATTCATTTTATACAATCCATTGGCTGTTTTCAGCATAATTAAACAAATAATGGACAACAATTGATTTATTATGGCTTAAGTAGAATTTGGGAGAGTAATTCCAAAAATGAATTCTAAAAATGTTTTAAGTAATTCTAACAGCCTATGTACCGTCCCCCAAGATGCTTATGTAATAGGAGCATCATTTAGATGTACAACTTGTTTAGAAAATAATTTACAACAGACTTGGTAAGAAAATTTTTGATAGACAACTGCCAATTGCTGTAATTTATAAAAAACTCATGTAAAAGGAACTCTGAGTCCTTTTACCTTTAGAAGAATGGGTAAAGAACTTGAGTAGAAAACAGTCAAATTTAAAAATAACTGGCAAACTTAAAAAAAAATCTAAGAAGCTGTGGGCAAGAGAAGTTCAGAGTCTCTGGTCAATATATTATGAATCCTATTTGCAAAGATTTAAGGAAAGATCATTTGACCAGAGATGACTTCTGTTCATCATCGTCGGGTGGTATAATTTTTCTACCTTTTGGTTTGGTAATCCTTTTATGACTCTTTTCTGAGAACATATTAATCATTTCATAAATACTTAATGATGGAATAACAAAATAAACCATCATAAATCATATAATAGACTACATATAACTGATTAAAATTATTTTTATGAAGAATTATCAATAGAGGGGAAAGAATTAAATCTGAAAAAAGTAACACTGCACATTGTACATAGCTTTTCTGTTCCAAAATATATAGAAAATTTTCTAGAAGAAAATACAGACTTTTTAAAGGGGTTAACATTTGGGTAATCAGTTATGTTTAAAAAGTACTTGTATGAAAGTAACAAAGTGATGTCATGATTAAAAGCCAGGATGAATGATAACAGCTAATAAATTAATTCAAAGTTCCAAGGAGCACATAAACATTGAGTATATATTATTGGAGAAAGCTCTGTGGAGACTTGAACTCTAAGTCCTACAAATTTATGTTTGTTAACAGTGAAGGTGCTCTGGGATTAATTGCAGGTATGCATTTAAGACTAGAAGAATAGAATTGAAAATGTTGGAGTGCAGTTGGAACAGTATGTGGCTGCCTGATTTTAGAGAATCCTTAAGTTGCTGGGGCCAGATTTGGGTAGAATGTTGTTGCATATCTGGGCAACATTTGTGCTTAACGTTTTCTATAAACCTGGTGCTATTTGGCTGCTTTAAGGAGAGGCTGTATTGTATAGGGATCAAAAATATGGCCTTTGGTGTCTGACTGGGTGAAAAATCTGCTGACTTCAGGCAGGCTGCTTATTTTCTATATACCTCACATCCATAGGACAGGAGCAACGATAGGCATAGTTATGCAGTTGTGAATATTATGTGAAATCAAAGTAAAGTGCATGCAATGATATGAGACCTGGCTTTTGGTAAATATAAATGTTTATGTCTCATTATTACTGTTTGGCAAGAGAATAGATTGGATATGTGGTGAGTTTGAACCTATTACAGAAATTTGAGATCAGGATGAGAACTTTCATTTCTAACTATAAAGCACAAACTTTCATCTTCCTCAAATTTTTCCTACCCCCTATGTTTACATAGTCTCCCTAAATCACCTTTCTCCTATTTTTTTTATTTGTATCTTTTACATTAGTGTGTATTCCCCGTAGGTTTCCCACCACCAATTCACCTGTGAACCGTCACCATAGTCCCTGTGCTCTTCCCTCCCTGTTTTGATCCTTCTTCTTCCCTCTCCCTGGCAGAATGTCTCTTATTTATGGTTGCCTGCTACTTTTTGTTTTTGTTTTTTGTTGTTATTTTCTCCTCCTGGTTTCTTATTTAGATCCCATATATTCCTCCTATAAGTGAAACCATTCAATATTTTTTTTTTCCTCTGGCTTATCTCACTGTCTCTTTCCTATTTTATAAGACTCTGAGAACTGTCCAGCCATATTCCTTAATAGTCATTACCGTCTATTCCTATTTCAGTCCCGAATAACTTTCCTTTATTGCAAACAGGAAATATTCTGTTATTTCTTTTAGAGTGTGATCCTAGAGGGGAAATGAAGGAATCTATTCGAGGTCAAGATGTTCTCCTGGAAGAATCAACTTTAGAGAAAATAATAGAAAGTTACCTGAGGGGTGATGATTGTGGTTTGATGGGAGAATCCTGGAAACGTTATGGCAGTTTAGAAGAGATTTTTAGTAATAAGGACTATTCACAAGTAGCAGTCACACAAAAGAAAACTCATGGGAGCGGCAATAAGGGTGGGGGATTTGACCCAGAAAAGATCCTCTTTGGAAATAATTTCAAACAAACTTCAGACATGATCAAACATCTGAGAGTCTACTTACGGAAGAAATCTCGGAGGTATAATGACTGCAAGAAACCCTTCAGTTTTCATTCAGATCTCATTCTGAACCGCAAGGAACATGCTGGAGAAAAATCACGGAAAGCTAATGAAGGCAGGAAAACCTTAAGTCATTCTTCATCTCTTACTGAACATCAGAAACATCAGAAGATTCATCTGGCAGATAAATCACAGAAGTGCAGTCACTGTGGGATCACCTTGACTCAAAGCTCATCTCTTACTAAGAGAAAAAATACCTCTCTGTGTGAAAAATGTTGCAAAGATTTGTGTCAAGAGGTCAACTCAAATAAAGATGAGGGAACTGATACTGGAGAAAAAACCCATAAATGTAGCAAATGTGGAAAAGCCTTTGGCTATAGTGCCTCATTGACCAAACATCGGAGAATTCACACTGGCGAGAAACCTTATATGTGCAATGAATGTGGAAAAGCTTTCAGTGACAGTTCATCACTCACGCCACATCACAGAACTCATAGCGGAGAGAAGCCCTACAAGTGTGATGATTGTGGAAAAGCTTTCACCCTGAGCGCTCACCTCATTAAGCATCAGAGAGTTCATACTGGAGAAAAGCCCTACAAGTGTAAAGAATGTGGGAGACCCTTCAGTGACAGTTCATCTCTAATTCAACATCAGCGTATTCACACTGGAGAAAAACCCTATACCTGTAACAACTGTGGAAAATCCTTCAGTCACAGCTCATCCCTTTCCAAACATCAGAGAATTCACACTGGAGAGAAACCCTATAAATGTGGTGAATGTGGAAAAGCCTTTAGACAGAACTCTTGCCTTACCCGTCATCAGAGGATTCACACTGGGGAAAAACCGTATTTGTGTAACGATTGTGGGATGACTTTTAGCCATTTTACATCTGTCATTTATCATCAGAGACTTCATTCTGGAGAAAAACCCTACAAATGTAACCAATGTGAGAAAGCCTTTCCTACCCATTCACTCCTTAGTCGCCATCAGAGAATTCATACTGGTGTAAAACCTTACAAATGTAAAGAATGTGGAAAATCCTTCAGTCAGAGTTCATCTCTCAATGAACACCGCCGAATTCATACTGGAGAGAAACCCTATGAATGTAACTATTGCGGAGCAACCTTTAGTCGAAGCTCAATTCTCGTGGAACACCTAAAAATTCATACTGGCAGAAGAGAATATGAATGTAATGAGTGTGAGAAGACATTTAAGAGTAATTCAGGCCTCATCAGGCACCGGGGATTCCACTCTGGAGAGTAATTTTGGAATATGGTAAGGTGGGGGAGGTGGTATCTGCTCAAAATTGTCCCTTTTAAAAAACCTGGAATACGAATTACCACAGTAGCTGCAGCTTTGATAGAATGGCAGCTAGGAATAATTTTTCTTTTCCCATTCACCACTCTTACTTGCTAGGATGTCAGCTCTTGATAGGTTATCGTTAGCGTTGGTGAAATCACATGGAAAGTCAAGGGAGTAGTATGAGCCTTGAAATGATTCTAAAAAGCCAAGAGTGAATTTAAAAAGCAGGGGAGGAATGCACAGGATCCCCCATACTATCATGTTCTCTTCAGATTCTCCCTTGTTCTCGCCTTCATTACCATGCAATGTTAAGAGGAAGTTCTCTGACTGAAGTCAGAGAACCTGGGTTCTGTCCCAGTTTGCTGAGCAACTCCCTGTCTAACCTTGAGCAAATCATTTGCCCTTTCTGAATTTTAGTTTCTTTACTGGTAGAATTAATGAGTGGGACTCATGATTTCTAAGGTTTATGTTATTTATTAATTGTACCGCTGATACTCTGAAATTGTGGGAATTAAAGTTAAACATTTTTGATTCCTTGGAATTTTCAAGTTTTCCCAGTAGGAAAGTCCTCACTCGGAATGCTGAACTTCCAGCATGGTGAGAATGCAGTTTATTTTTTGAATACTTGATACTAGGATACAATCACTAGAATACTACAGACAGGCACAAGTCAGTGAAACGCAAACAAGTTTGCTTTCAGGGAATGTCTGAATTGGTCAGAACACCCCACCCTGCTTCTCCTCTGGGCATTGGCCAAGGGGGTTGGGAATCTAGTGGGAATGTACCTGAACCATCTCAGCCATGAGAATCATAATTCTAGGAAAACAGATTGGGGGTTTTGGGGATGAGGGAGAAGGAAACGGGTGCTAAGGACAGCTATTCTGGAAAGTTTATCTTTTGCAAAATAGAATTATATTTTTAAAATTTTTGCCTATACTAAGAAGAGTGTCCTATATATATTTTGGAGTGTAAACATTATGTATGGCAAAGGGCATAAGCTAAGATTCGGCCATCGAACATGGTCAGTTGGTCTGCCTGGTATGCTTGTGTGTGTGTGTGTGTGTGTGTGTGTGTGCGCGCGCGCGCGCGCACACTTGTAATTAGCTGCCACCATTTAAAAATTAGGAATTTTTTATACCAAAAAAAAAAAAAGCTTATCTTATAAGGGCTGGCAACATTGGGCCCATATTTCAGTGGAGTATTCTCCTGGTTTTAGGAGTATTCTCCTGGTTTTAGGTACTGCCTAAAAGGCAGTAGTAGCTACTGCCTTTTAAATGGAGAAGCAACTTCTCTACAAGCCAAATTTACTCATTTGTTTAATCTGACTTACTTATTCCTGACTGTAGAAATTTGATATGATCCCCGTTCTACCTGGTGAATATATGTTCGGAAATTTAAAGACTCCCTTGATTCAGGACAAGAATATAGAAATGATACAGAGTATGTTTTTGGTTAAGTCTTCTGTTGTGAAATTAGACTTTGAAGGAGTGGAGTAGACAGATGTGTTAGTAGTTTATTCCTTATAAATTTCACTATGGAGTCTGAATGCGAATTTCTAACCAAAAGTATAGCTCAAAGCCCTGAGTCAGTTCGGTTTGGGTCTCAGGCCATAGGGTTCTGGAGGAGCACCACTGACCCAGCGGTACAGAGCTCCCTAAAGCTGAAATGAGGCAGCTCCTATTTAAAGACAACTAAAGCAGAAAACTTTCAGCTTATGAAAGTGAAGAGAAGCTTAATGCTCACCTGAGATTTGGCAATACTTGCTGTGATATGGTAGGTTTACGTGTGCACCACTACCTCTGCATATTTTTGTTTTCTTCTTTGTGTTCCTAGTCCCCCTGGGGGGAAAAAAAAAGCTTATAGTTTAAATATTATTGTGATAAATTTCTGTATAGCTATTGCTAAATGGTCTAGTCAGAACCATCCAAGCTATGGAAGGAACATGGTTTATAGAATCGTACACCCTGATTTAAGATTTTTTCTACAAAGAGAGGCACCCTGGTTTGTCTTTTCGGAAAAGATAGAATTTATAGAAAGAATTAAATATGTAAAATTCTTGAAAACGCTTGTTCCAGGATGTTTCCTAGTTATACTCCCCAAAATTTGTACCAGTTGGGAATCTGGAAGGTAAACTTATCTCTTAAACCACTTTAGTGAGGTATAGATTAAATTACATACCATAAAAATCATTTCAAGTGTCCAGTGAGTTTTAGCAAATTCACTGAGTTGGGCACGCACCATAATCCATTTTTAGGACACTGTCACTTCAGTAAGATCCCTCAAGTCATTTATAGTTAAACCCCAATCATGCAGCCACTAATCAGTTTTCTCTGTTATCCCAGAGTCACCTTTTCTAGACACTTTATATAAACAGAGTTACATGTTGTCTTAGGTTTTCGCTGACATGTTTCTGAGTTCATCCATGTTATAGGATATCAGGACCTTGTTCCTTTTGTTGTTGCATAGTATCCCATTGTATGGGGATACCACATTTTGTCCATTTACAGTTGAAGGACATTTGGATTGTTTCCAGTTTGGACGGTTAAAAATAATGCTGCACTGAACTTAGCGGCCAAGCCATTGTGTGGATATAAGTCTTTATTTTTCTTAGACAGATGCCTGAATGGAGTCACTGGGTCATATGTAGTAAACTTTTAACGTTTTAAGACATTGCCAAATAGTTTTCCAAAGTAACTGTGACCTTTCACTTTCTGAGCAGTGATAAGGGTTCCTGTTCCTCTGCAGCTTCAGCAGTCCTTGTTATTGTCTTCTTAGAGCTGCTCCAGTGATTCACGTGGAACTCTTTATGGTTTTTATTTGCATTTGCCTGATGATTTATGATGGTGAAACTCTTTTCATGTGCTCTTCAGCTATTCATATTCTTCTGTGGTGAAATGCTTAGTCCATTTTTAAAACTAGGTGGTGGTTAGTGAGTAGCAGTGCTTTTAATTCTGGCTGCAAGTCTTTCTCCAGCGTGCAGTGCCTCAGTCCAATGTACGAGCCAGAGGGCAGCCTTAAACCCCTCTCACAGTATTTATCAAAAACTTGGTTTAGGTAATTTATTATGTATAGTTGCCTAAAGGATATTCAGTCTCATCATCATCTGAATATTTAAATTCATTTTTTGAAGATGTCAGATTATCAGAAGATTTTAACCTTCTTTTGACTCCTTATAGAATTGATTTTATTAGTCTGTATTAACTTACGCCATTTGTCTACATGGTGGGTTCTAAAATCCGCTCTATGACTCATTTTGCTTTAAAATGAAGGCCTTGCTTTCAAAAAATGTTCTCTCTTAATGAGTTTCTATTGAAGAAATTTCTTTCAGGTCACAGGACAAGACAAGGCTTCTATCAAGGCTTCTATCAATTTGGTTTTATTTTCCATTTTAGAATTCTTAATGTGGAAAAATATACATAAAATTGACCATTTGGGGATGTGCAATTCAATGACATAAAGCAAATGCACTCTGTTGTACAGTCATCACCATTATCCACTCCAGAACTTTTTGTCATCCCAAAGTGAATCTCTAGTCATCAAATACCTCCTCATTCTTTCTCTCCCAAGCCCTTCGTAAGCACTGTAATACTTTTCTGTCCATGAATATGACTGAGTACCTCATATAAATGCAGTTAATCAATGTTTGTCCTTTGTGTCTGATTTGTTTCATTTCTATAATGTATTTATGGCTCATTGGCATGTGTCAGAATTTCATCGCTTTTAAAGACTGAATAATATTTACATTTATGTATTTAGGTGACTTCCATCTCTTGGCTATTGTGAGTAATACTGCAGTGAACATGGGTGTGCTGATACCTTTAGATTCCATTTTTAAACTTTTGGATATATATTCAGAAATAGGATTGCTGGATCGTGGTTCCTTGTATGTGTATATGTATTAATGGAGACTGTCAAAATTTAAAAAAATAGCCAGTTATTTTTTCCAGCAAAATGAATTCATTCAGGGATAGCAGGATTGCCATTAGGGACATGCAAACTGTGGCAACCCACAGAGAAATAGGGAGAATAAAGGAGAGGAACTTGCTTTCATAGAGCAAAGGGGAGCTTTAAGAGGGGCTGCTCTGAATTCAAGTTCAATGGTGGAGAGAAAGAATTCATCGAAGAAGCTATTGCTGAACAAGGAGGAAAAAAATCTTCCTCCCTGTTGAAAAATATATGCATCTCCCTGTTTAGGTTCTGCAAATAGCAGTGAGTGGTGCTAAGAACCTGCCCTTCAGGCCTTCTTGACTATAATTTAAAATAGGTTTCCTTTATTCATTTTCACATTTCCTCCTTTTGATTGAGATCTATCTTCAAAACCATTGCTGAATAAAAGCCAGACTTCACATATAGTGTTTTTGTCCCTTGTTGCTAGGAAGGGTCTTTTCTGGTTGTCTTGTCCCAGTTCTAAGGGAAAGTGCAGGTCGTAAAGCATTAGGAACACATTTGAGTAACAAGAAAGGTAAGGGGGGGCGCTCAGGCACTACTCTCTGAAGTCTCTGCCTTATTGTGGCCCTCCGTGTTGAAGATCACCTCAAAGAGCTAGCATCGCCTTATTGGGCATGTTGTTTTCACAATGGTTTGACAGACTACAGATACAAAGCTTAACAGAAAGTATACAAAGCAGAATTTAAAATGAGATCAGGCTGTATGATGGTTCTAAGTCAGGAGCCCAAACCTGAAAGTAACCAGATAAATAGATCAAAAGACCAGGAGTCACCAGCTAGAATTGTTGCAGACAATTTGCTTGTTCTCCAGTTTTATGTAACCGGGCTTCTGTTCCCCCGAGGAGCTCAGCCATGAACAATGGGTGGTGTGTGATAGCTCATAAACCCCACCTTGTTCAGCAAGCAGATAATCCAAGACTAAGATTATCCAAAACCACGGTAGCCGGTAGTCAAGTGACAGTTCTGGGAATACAACTGCTCTGCCTGTGGAACTGGCTAGCTCTCCTATGCCAGGGAGAGATCTCCTATGCTAGGGAGAGATACCTGGTCATCTGTTCACTGGCGCTCACTCCAATGAATGGGAAAAGTCTCCCCACACACCCCACAGTGACACCTCCAGGAAGTTCTTGTTAAAAATGACAATAAAGGCTTAGTGGGTTGAACTCATGGGAGGGCTCAGATTTGTTAGGACTATCTGTAGGGACAGAGACACCCCAGTATGCACTGGCTCCAGATCACCAGCTGTCCACTCATACACCCATGGCAATGTCTTCTGCCAGGGACAAAAAAAAAAAAAAAAATCGGAGTACAGAGGACTCCACTGTCTGATTTCTGATGGGCCTCTTAACTGAAATTCCCTGGTTAACCCTTTCAAACCATGCATCAGAGTAGTTGGGATGGCATCCTATGAGAAGCTCCCCTCCTCTAAAATTCTTCTGCCATCTTTGGAAGGAGTTAGCTCATTTGTGCAGATGACCCTTGAACAACGTGGGTTTGGTTCGACTGACCTCAAACTGCAGTTGAAAGTCCACTTAAACTTTTGACTCCCTGTAAACTTAATTGTAGTCATCCCTGGGTGTCCGCAGAGGACTGGTTTCAGGACAACCTTGTGAATACCAAAATCGGGACGCTCAAGTCCTTACAGTCTGCCCTCAGGATCTATGGCTTCCACATTCGGGCATTCAACCAACCATACGTGGAATGTGGAACCTGTGAAAAGAAAAATAAGTCTAAATGGACCTGCAAGTACAAAATCAAGCTGTTCAAGGGTTAACTATTTTTCCTGAGTGTAGGAGACAGATTGCACGTAGAT
This sequence comes from Scalopus aquaticus, assembly GCA_004024925.1. Taxonomy (NCBI): domain Eukaryota; kingdom Metazoa; phylum Chordata; class Mammalia; order Eulipotyphla; family Talpidae; genus Scalopus; species Scalopus aquaticus. The sequence goes on from PVIJ01011358.1 coordinate 26,523, forward strand.
TATAAAAAGAATTTGGGGGAGTGAAGAATATGCTGGTTGGGCTAGTGAATTCATGACTTGGGATAAGTTAAAGCAGGGTGTGGGAGCACCTTGTTTAATAGTCTAATCTGATAAAGTCCATAGACTGATGAATAGCAAAGGCAGTGACCTTTGGGACAAAAAAAGAAATTGGTTACAGGTAAGACCAAAGGGTCTCTGACATCATGAATATGAACAGATTAGTTTCTGGTGACACAAAAGACAGATTTTTCACTCTTGCAATAGATTGAGAAACACAGGTAAGAGCCTTGTCTTTCCAAGAAAGTGCAAAGGGTAAGAGGCTGAACAAGGTTATCAAAGTATACAGGTCTGGTCTGGTCATCTTAAGTAATCTAGAGGCCTCTGATCTCTCTATCAAGTCCTAGAGGTTTTTATTTGCAGGCTGCTACATGGTTCGCAGGAACCATGGGAATTTGATGTTTCGTTTTGATGTAATATGTACACCAAGAATTTATTGTTGTCCCACACCCTGCACAAGGATTGGTTGACATTAGCTGATGAGGCTTTCTGGAGAGGCTGGAGAAAATATTTCCCAATGAACAAAATCTCCAGGTTGCTGAATGAGGTATTCAGGGTTGTCATCTCTTGCGAGCATGCTGTGAAAAGATTGCTCTCAAGGGTGGTTATCTTCAACAGAAACAGGCCCTTTTGGCAATGAAGTCAATCCCCCTCTGATTAGCTGTAGATCCAAAGAAACAGGAGCCAAGTGCATAGGATGTCCTGTGATTATCTCAAAGTCTGAGAGTTTATGAGTTGCAAAAGCAACAGACATGAGATTTAGAAGAACCAGTAGCAGGGTTTTTGGCTTCTAGCCAGGGTTCTTCCATGGTTTCTACACATTTTGCCAGTTGCATCTTAATGGTGCCACTGGTATGTTGGATTAGCCCTGTGAATTGAGGGTGGTAAGCACAGCAAAAATGTAGCACTGGTCAAATAACAAACTTACCGTAATATCTGGCTAGTAAAATGGGTTCTCAGTTGCTATGGAGCTCCAGAGGAATTCCCCATGTAGGTATGTTAGCAGCCTAGGGTCTTTGTGTAGGTTCTGACCCTTTGTTAAAAAAAAAAAAATTGACACGGATGCAAAATATTACATCCAGGCAAGATTGTATTAGGCTTATGCTCAAACACAGGGAGACGGCACTGGGGTTTTCAGGCTGGTTTGTTGAGGGGGGTCTGAAAGGGGCTTTGAAGGAGTTTGGTTATCAGGGTGAGGTAAAGGGGAGCAGTATCATACTGTGTTCTGGCTGGACTACCTTGGGGCTGCACAAGAGGTTACATGCTGCTTCATGCTTGTTTAGTAGCATCTTAAATCTCCACCCAGAGATTTGCGTTTTAGTGTGTTAGTGAGACTGTGCCATTGTAAGTCAGGGTCTTGGACTAACAGCATATGTAGTGCCCCTGACATTCCCCCTCTGGAGAATTGTGCCACTATCAATTGTTAAAAGGGATGGGGTGGGGAACTAGCCATTTAGAATGTGGTGCCATTTTTCAGGAGGCAGCTGTCCTTTTGTCTGGTGTAATGTCCAACAGGTAATTTAAATAGGAAGTTGGGCAACTCCTGCCAGCTTTGGTTTAGTCCACCTACACTCTCTCGGGTATAATCTTTTCTAATAGAATTTTAACCAGAGAGGAGGCAGTAGCCTATCTATAAGTAAAAGCGTCAGTCCACTGAAAAAGACACACAAATGATTACAAAAACATTTATATCCGTGAGATGGGGGGGTGGGGTTTGAATAAAATCCGTTTGCCAAACCTCAGTTGATTCCCTGGATAAGTTAAGGTTTTCTTCAATTGCATTGTGGTCAGATGGGGCAAGCGAAACAGATACTTTCTGCAACATTATTTCCTTACCAGTATTGTTTCATGAGTGATATTTTATAGTGGATTGAAGATTCCATGCATATATAGCAGTCAGTAAGGGGAATTTTAGTTTCTGGCAGGACTGATTATTTGGTCCAACCAGAGTTCTCTTTTTGTCAAACCAACAGTTATTAGATTTCCAATCTTGTTCATCCTTTGCTTTAGGGCCAATTATTAGGAACTTCTACTCAAATTTTCTGGGCTGTCATTTGGGGAAACATCCCTTTGGGCCATGCCAGAGTTATAACTGTTGCTTCCTTAAAAGGGCAGCATACCTTTTCAATGGGAACCATCAGTAAGCCATTAAATGTCCAAAGTAATTTCCTGCAAGTCATCAAGGGAAATCAAAGTGAGTCTTCAGTGTTAAGCAGTGATTAAGGCTTTTGTTGTTGGAGGAGGAAGAGTAGCAGGACTATGTTAGTAGAATGAGAAAGTTATATAAGGTGCTGTTAACATGAGGGTTTTATAAGAGGTGAGGTGACTGCCGAAAGGTTGTGTGTGATGAGGATTCTGGAGGGCTATAACATGGGGTACAAATATGGTTAAAGGGGGGGGGTTCCATGATGATGTCTTTAGTGGCCTTAACCAAAAAGGCTGTTGCAGGAATGGTTTTAAGGCAGGGAGGGTATCCGCGTGCTGCTGGCTTCAGCTGCTGACTGTAAGACTCCCTCTGTCGATGGCCGATCCCCATGTTTTAGGGTGAGTGCCCCAAGTGCATTCCCTTCTTTTTCATATATGCAAAGGGAAGTCGGTAGTTGGAATGTCCAAAGGCAGGAGATTAAACTTTCTCTCAGGGCTTTAAAGACCAAATCATGCCATTCCTCCTAGATAAGGTCATTTGTTGTTGTTGTTGTTGTTTTTAGTAAAACATACAAGGTTTGGCTGGCAGACCAAGTTTGGAATCCATTTTCTGTAGTAACCAGCTAGCCTGTACTTTACAATTGACATTCGGTTTTGTGTTTTGAAAGTTCAGGATGCTATTTGGTCCAAATGTAGCCCTTATTCTGAGATTAAATGTCCTAAATAGTGAATCTGACTTAAAGCAAACTAGTTTTTCCTTAGAGATGTTGTATCCTTTGAAGGCTAAAAGGATTAGCGGGTGGACACTGTTTTCCTGTGAGGAGGCTTGAGAACAGGGGCAGAGAAGTAAGGTATTTACACATTGCAACCAAGTAATGCCTGCAGAAAAATGTTGTACATCTATATGTTTGAGAGAAATAAGAGGAACTTTCATTAAAACCCTAGGACATTACATTATCCTTTCCAAGTGAAGGCAAAATGATAACCGACTCGCTTCAGCAACCGGAATGCTAAAGGATGCATTACATAGATTGATTACAGATTAAAAAAAAAAATAGGACTGGTTGCCATTAGCATATGGGGGTTAGGAACAATAGGGTGCTGGGGGATGTTGTTTATTGTCCAGAGATCCTGGACAAATCACCACCCTTGTCTTTTTTGTTGTATTTTTTTTTAATGGGTAACATAAAGGTCATACAGGGACTAGTAGAAGGGAGAATGATGCCCTGGGCCAGCTGGTCTTCTGTTAGAGGCTTAATGCCCTTGAGGGCCTGTTTGTAGGATATTAAATGTGGGGAGACTTCGAGGGGCCTATTTGGATCTTAATAGGAGGTACACTGAATTCTGCCAATATCAGTTGAGGATTTTGCCCTTAAGGAGAATGGTAGTTGATCCAATAGGGACAAACGATAGATGTCCTTGAAATTAGCTTTAATGCCATCAGAAATAGAGCAAATAAAAGATGTTGAAGGGCCATTTAACTCACCTAGTTGACGATTGTAGAGCAGCAAGGCACGGGGCGGGTTCTCTGTGGATCTGAGCAGATGGGTAAAGGAGAATCTTGGAGACCTCAGTGGCTTTTTCAGGCTTTTAATGATCTTGGCAACCAGGTGCAGGGCAGGCAGCGGGGCTGGGGGCCTGGGAGGCTGGCAAGCCCCCCCATTCCCCCGCAAATCTTTACTCTTCCTGGGCTCTCTGGCTTTGTGTGTGGTGTCTCCATTGCTCTCTGCTGTACGATTCCCTGCCAGGCCCAGCCTCTGTGACTCTTTCCTTATATACTCAACCTCTAGCTTCAGGTGTGCCCACTCACGCATGCGCACATCATACTCCAGGTGTCCACCATCAGGCATGCGCACCTGAGCCTACACGCCGAAGGGCTTCCCGCATTGGAGGCTGTAGGTGATAGCCGCAGGGGCCAACGGTGCAAAAGGCTGAGCATCTTCATTTACTCTACAACTATTTTGGTTGCTGCTCTCACAGTCTAGAATCATTTCTAGAAATATTTCTATTTTCCCTTTCCAGCATTGTATTTTTTAAAAATATTCATTTATGCAGAGAAGAACTGGGGTATAGGCCAGAGGTGTGGGGAGTGAGAGAATTCACCAGAGACAGAGTGGGGAGCAGAACAGGCAGATGGACCAAAATACACTGCTGAGGGGAGCAGTGGGGGAGACAGAAGTCTGCTGTACCATATGGGTTAGCTACCTGGTTGGGAACTGAACTCAGGCCATAGAGGTATAGCACTGAGACTTAACACCTAGACCACCAAGGAGGCCCCCAGCATTGCATCTTAAAGACATTTCAGCCTAATAAATGAATTAGACTGGAGGAACTGAGGACTAAGAGAGGATAGGAACTTGTTGAGGTTAGAGACTCCCGCTATTTGAACTTTGGGACAGATGCTGTTTATTAACATAGAGGTGTGCACCAGAAGTATAGCTCTGTCATCACTAAGGAAAGAAAGTGATTCATTCCCAGTCTGGAGAGTGGTATATCCAATTTGATTAAGGGGAAGGATTGGGGAGAAGCTTTGGTACTTTGGAGCTTTGTTTTTGGGTATTAGAAGGGCATTGGAAAGATTGGGTAAAAGACTAATTAAGCTTGGAGTCCTTAAGCTTGTGATAGACTCTCTTCCATTGCCCTGGCTTTTTACAATAAGACACCAGGAGGATTTTGATTTTCTCTAGGGACCTCCATTTATTGGAGCTGAAAATTGAGGTTGTCACAATCTTTCTTTTAGTTGAGTCATCCAAGGCATAGGGATTTCGTTTGCTAAATTAAGTAAATCTGGAGTTGACAGTTTCCCATTACATCCTGGTCCTTTTGACCATCAATAGAGAGCCATCAGAGCTCTTCTGGTGAAGGAAAGGGGCTCTATGGCCCACGCTGGCTCCCACAAGCCAAAAGTGGGTTCCATTGCCACAGCTGCTTACCATGGGCTTGGCTGGTGGGGAATGGGTAGCTGTGACTGCGAAGGACTAAATTTCACCCTTTTACTTCTCCAAAACTGTTTTAAGTTTTTAAAGAGACTCCTGCATTCCACAGGACTTTCTGTCAGAACAATTGTCTGATCAGATTCTTTGAGCCTCCTCTCCTACCAACTTCCCTAACATCCTTTCCTTCATGTCTTTGATTTTTATCCTGCTTTCTGGAAGCGTTCTTCAACCTGTCTTCCAGCTCTACTACTAAATGTTTTTAATGTTTTCTTTCTGTCATCATGTTTATATTTCCAAGTACATCTTCTGATTCTCTGTTCCTTTTTTCATAATATTTTATTTTTGCTTCACGTATGAACCATTTTCTTTCTCCGTGGATGCTTAACAGTGTCTTTCAGTGCTGTTCTTCTCCCTGCACTATCTTTCCCCAGAGTTGTTTTCACCCATTTCCTGTCTTTCACATTTGAGACATTCCTTGGCCTTCTTTGACTAATCACATTTATGATGAAGCTGGTTGGAAGGTGTCTCAGTCCAGTAGGAACAGAATGTGAACCAGATAGAACTTCACAGTTCTACTGTAAGCTACTTTTACAAAGTAAAACAGGTGAGATTGGTAATATACTTGATTTCACCCAGTATATCCATAAAGTTATTTCAACATATAATCAATATCAAATATTGATGACACATTTTATATTACTTTTGCACTGTCTCCAAAATCCAGTGTGTATTTTATATATAGCACACCTTAATGCATACACTAAATTTTCATTTGAAATTTCTAAAACTTTGAGTTGAAAAGTAGATTCACACAGTTCTTTCAAATGTACTTTGTTATTATGCTAAGTATACTTACGAATTTCCAATAAGTAAGTAGATCAAGTATCAAAAAATTATTTTCCTTTGATATTTGCATCCACACTGACAAAAATTTATCTTTTTATTAGAAGAATTGATTGATTTAAAAGTAAAAGCATATTAGTTTCAAACTTTGCTTAAGTAAATTACATAAATGGAAACAAAACTAAATTTTATTGATTTCAATAAACCATTCTTAGCATTTGTCTTTTTTCTGCCAACAATTTACACAATACTATTGCTTATATTTAAAATTTACATATTGACTAATGTTAGAAAAATGTGTAAAGTCACTTTTTATTTGTTATGAAATTTTTTGGCTTTAATTAAATTCTTTCAACAGTCTAAGTAGGTTACAAGTTTTTCCCATTCCATGGCACTTTGAATTCATTTGCAGTGTGATTTTAGGGGAAAACAGGAATCACACTGCCAGTGTCTTCAATTATTGAATATTTGACAGGTATTCCTTTTGTTTCAAGAAAATCTTGAATTGGAATTCCTAGTAGAGGAAATCTTTGTAAAATTCTTATATAATTCAACCAAAAAATGTTGGTAAAGAACATAGGACCATTAAAAAAAATAATCTTCCAACAGTTCCATAATCTGGCAGTAACTATTTTATAGTGTTTGCACATATATACTGAAGAACTTTAACATCTGTATCCTTGACTTTTTTTGGAGTCTGCTTCAGAAAATGAAACACAAAATATTTTCGATATTTATCAGATGATGGAACAAAGCAATGAGGAAAACTATTTGTTTCACAATTCCAATTTATCTGGCCTTTTGAAACTAATTTTTCTATCTCTAGCTGAAATTCTTTGATAGAAAATTGTCAAAAATTTGTCATGAATTTGAGCTTTTAGGCAATGAATAGACATTTCTTTGTAAATCTGACTGTCCCTTTGAGACTGAATATATCCAATTTTCATTGGACAATGTCTTATATCACTCACCTAAAGCTAAAGCTAAATACTTGCAATTTTTCAGATTTTCAATCAACTGATCTTTGATATTATTAGAAACTTCTTCATTGATCAGAATTGCTAGAGAATTAACTGAAAATTTCAATTTTTGTAAATGTCTTTTTAAGTCTTTTTCCACATAATTTTCTAATAAATTACCATAATTAAAATGATTTCTTATATCTCAATCTAAAATTATTTGTGTATGTGTGTGTTTGTGTGTGTACAAAAATTCAAACCGTGTCTATTCTAACTGACCACGTTTATAAGCTCAGAGTTTGTTAGAAATTTTTTTTGTTGTTAGAAATTTCATTTCATGTGACTAATCTGATGGAGTTTTCACTTTTAGAAGACTAGTTCTTAAACTTACTTGATCGTGTTGAAAAATGACATAAATACTAAGCATTGTCTTAAGTATTGTCTACTGTATTGACGTAACGCTTTTGTATACAGCAAGCAGCTTTTTCATCTGGCTGTGCCTCTAACAAATCGCAGTTGCCGTTCATCATTCAAAGTGCACTGAGCGCCCTCGCCTGGTTGTCTCCTGTGTTGGTCAATTCTCTCCTCTGCCGGTCATAACACTAGCTTCTGTATTGCACTGAATTCTGCCTTGACAATATGCCTTCATTTAAAATTTAAATATTTTTCTGTACTTTTTAACCTAGAAAGTAATTTTATTATGAAAATAGTATCTCAGCTTGTTAGGATTTACATAGTTATGACACTGGGCTGTCTATATTGGTGCACTTCACTTGTGCTATTTACATAAAACTATCCAAGTAAACACATTGTGGTGTTGTTTCAGTGCATAGAAAAAAACCATCTGAACTGAATCAATCTATTGATAATGACTAGACTGACCAAGTGTTTATCTGTTGCACTAGAAATAATGCACGTTCCTGTACAAATGTCGTAACAGCATCCTATGCGATGCAGTAAAGTGAATTGTCATTCTACGAAAACAATAAAGTTGCGATTAATGGAAGAATAGTTACTCTGCTGCACTTTTTTCAATCTTGATATGTGGCGTTACCCATATTTCAGTTCTCAGTAGCCTCAAGTGACTGTCATCTTGGACGGTACATAGATTTGTGCCTATGTACAGAGTTGGAGGAAGCAATGCCAGCCAGCCACAGAGGCCCCAGCAGGTGAGAGTAGTTTAAATAAAAGTTTATTTCCCAGGCAGTCTGCAAACATTTCATTGCTTTCCAACATTTTGTGACTGTCATCTAGAACATGTGGTCTCCATGGTCCCAGACACGGGGGAAAGCCAGGACTGGAGCATTATGTAATATTTTTAAGCACTGTCTTAGAAGCAGCCTACAACCATGGGTCACACCAAGGTGGCCCAGGACACTTGCAGAACTCTCAGGGGTTTCCCAGGATATTTTAAAATTTAGAGAACAGCTATTACCGTTGAACATAGTACCAACTATCACTATTGTCTGAACTTAACTACTTAGCAAATGCAATGGTTAGTTATTTTTCAGGTCTGTAGGAATCACTGTAGGAAAGATCATTATAATGCTAAGGGTGCTGTAACCAAGAAAATTTAGAAACCTTTGGCTTAGAAATCTTCCACTCCCTTCCATTGGCTAGAAATCAGCCGCATGACTCCAGAACCAACTGCAACAAAGTCTGGGGAATACAGTTTTCTCCTCATGGAAGCACACAGATTGCTGGCCACAGTCCCTCTAATCACCACACCCGTTCATGCTTTCAACACAAATATTTTCTTACTCCAAGGGATACAATCCGAAATCTCATTGGCTCAGTATTTCCGCATCAGAGTCCAAGTTTCTGGAAGCTTGAGTACTTGGGGTGGTGAATTTATGGGCTTCAAAGAAAGGTGATTGACTGTTCACTTAATTTTTGCCTTTAAGACCCTAAATGAGTTCAACCCCTAAACAGACTTCCACTTGGTACATTTTCTTTCTTTTTCTTTTTTTAAGATTTATTTTTATTTTTTAATGCCTACAAGAACTGGGTGTAGGCCAGAGGTGGGGGGGGGAGGGGGGAAATGGGTGAGAAAGTTCATCAGAGGCAGATCTACTGAAGTACACTGCTGATGGGAGCAGCGGGGGAGGCAGGAGAGGTCTGCTGTGCCAGGTGGGAAGCTCCCTGGCCGGGGATTGCAAACTCTTGCCACTGTGATTGCTTGATAGTGCTGACACTTTAATCCCTGCACTGCCAGGGAGCCCCCCCCTAAATCTTTTATGGATTTCATCAGTATCCTTTCAGAAGGCCCTCGTGTCTCTTCCTGTGCTCAGTCAGTAAAATTCCTCTAAACAATGTGTCTTCACACATTTTGTTTGGGACTACTCATCTCTTAATGTTTTTATAGCAGCTTTATTGAAATATAATTCACTTATTAAATTAAATTTTGTGCTTTATTGAGATATAATTGACAAAATGTGACAGTTAAATGCATGTGATTATTTGATATACATATAAATGAAGTGAGTCAGAAGCCCGTTAATTAACACATCTACCGCCTCACATATTTACTTTGTGAAAACATTTAACTTTCACACAATACAGTTATTAACTATAATCACCATGTTATACATTAGATCCTCACAGCTTACTAATTTTTTAACTACAAATTGGTATCCTTTACCAGTTTATTTCCTTCATCCCCAACCCCTTTTCTGCTCCTGAGTCTAACTTTTTAAAATTTCACATCTAAATGATTACATACAGTATTTGTCTGACATATTTTACTTAGCATCATGCTTTCTAGGTTTGTTCACAGCCTTCCAGGTTTGTCTACATCTTCAGAAATAAGACTATCCTTTTTAAAGGCTAAGTAATATTTCATTGTCTTTCTAGCTTCTCTGTCTGGCTATCTACCTGTTACTTTTTTAATCCATTTATCTTTTTTAAACTTAGTATTTTTTATTTATCTTTTCATTATTGCATATTCCCCATAGGTTACCCACCACCAATTCACCTGTGAACTGTTACCACAGTCCCTGTGCTCTTTTCTCCTTATGGACATGTGTTTTTTTTCATACCTTGACCCTTGGAATTAATGATGCAAAAATTCACCTCTTTAAAGTGTACAATTCAGAGCCTCCCTGGTGGCGCAGCGTGTTAAGCGCAGTGCTGTGGAGCTGCCGGCAGCTGCGGGGTGAGTTCCATGCCTGGCGGGGGAGATTCCCACATGGCGCAGCAGACCTCTCCTGCCTCACCCGCTGCTTCTCTCAGCAGTGTATTTCGGTGGATCTCCTTGTCCTGCTCCCCACTCTATCTCTGGTGAACCTTCTCACTGACCCACACCTCTGGCCTGCACCCCAGCTTGTATGCATAAATAAATAAATCTTTAAAAAAATAAAGTGTACAATTCAGTATACTTACACAGTTGTATACTCATAAAATTGTGTAACTGTCCCTACTATATAACTCAAGAATACTTTTATTACTCCCCCCCCAACAAATTTCTTACCAGTTAGTCATCACTTTCCCAGTCCCTGAAAATGAACCTACTTTCTGTCTCTAAATTTCTGGTTTTGACACTTTATATAAATGGAATTGTACACCCTGAAATCTTCTGTGCCTTTCACTTAACATGTTTTCAAGGTGTTCATGTTGCAGCATGTATCAGCAAGTGCCCTGGGGGAGAGGCAAGTAAATGCAAGGAAGAAGGGCTTGCATTGCTCTTGTGCATACTTTCAAGGAATCTCTTTTTAGCTCCTAATTTGCCTTTTTATGACAATGTTCCATTGTATGGGTATACTACACTTAGTCCACTCACCACATAATAGGCATTTAGGTTGTTTCTTCTTTTGGCTCTTGTGAATGATGTTGCTGTGAATGCTTGTGTACAAGCTGTTAGATGGGTGTTTCTGTTCTCTTAAGTGTACACCTGTGAGTGAAAATTCTGGACTATGTTTACTACTTTGAAGTATTGCCAAACTCTTTTTTTTTTAAAGATTTATTTATTTATGCATACAAGCTGGGGTACAGGCCAGAGGTGTGGGGCGGCGAGAGGATTCACCAGAGACAGAGTGGGGAGCAGAACAGGCAGATCAGAAATACACTGCTGAGGGGAGCAGCGGGCGAGGCAGGAGAGGTCTGCCGCGCCATGTGGGACTCTCCCCAGCTGGGCGCTGAACTCGCATCGTGCGCTGCCGACAGCTCCACAGCGCAGCGCTCAACTGCTGTGCCACCAGGGAGGCCCAGTATTGCCAAACTCTTTTCAATGCAGCCACATCAGTTTACATCCTCACCAGCTATGTATGAGTCAATTGGTAAAGTCAATTTTTTATCATTTGTTATTGCTTGTCTTTTTTAAAAATAATCATTCTATAGGTTCCTCTACATTTTTTTTAAAGACTTACATATTTATGCATACAAGCTGGGGTGTAGGCCAGAGGCATGGGGCGGTGAGAGGGTTCACCAGAGACAGAGTGGGGAGCAGAACAAGGAGAGTGAGGGAAATACACTGCTTGGGGAGCAGCGTGCAAGGCACGTCTGCCGCGCCATGTGGGAATCTCCCCGGCCGGGAGTCGAACTCGCGTCCCCGCTGCCGACAGCGCCACAGCGCAGCGCCTAACTGCTGCGCCACCAGGGAGGCCCTCCTCTACATTTTTTTAAAATGAAGTTTGTATTTTTGTTTCTCAGGCTCTGCGTTGTTTTGGATGATTTCCCATAGATCTTGTTGAACTTTTCCAGTAGGGCTGATGCTGTCATTGGTGCTTTCCTGCCTTGTTCCTCATCTGGGAATGTCTGTGGGCTGCTGTCACTAGATTTCACTGACAAAATTCTATGCCTGGGATATATACAGTTCACAGAACAAACTCAGAATGCCTGAATTATAAAATTGCATGTGCCTGCAAAAATCATATTCTTTGATGCAATGAGTTGTTTGCTATCATGTCCATTTGTGGAGTATGCTATAAGAATCTGGCTAAAATACACTGGCAATTTAATTTTGTGGCAAAAGCCTGAAATACTGCTCAAGCCTTCTTTTGTGTTCCTTAGTAATGTTTTACTTCGTCTTCATCTAAATCTTCATCTTCATCTAAATCCTGCACCTTTTTATATGTTTACAAATATTCCATGTGCTATCTTCTTGGTAGCTGTTTTGAGTGCTGGCTTGCTTGCTTGATCTGTGATGTTATTAGCTCCACCTGCAATGTGGGCTCACGTCTAAGACCTTGTGCACTGATGATGGTTATTTTTGTTTGGTCACAAGCACAAAGGATGGTAACCTTGTGACTTCAAATTCACTGACTTCTTCAGGGAGGTAGCTAACACTCATTGAGTATCTACTACATGCCAGGCATTGTGTGATATTTTAAATAAACATATACTGAGAAGTAGATGTTACTTATCTCATTTTGCAGGTGAAAAGTCAGAAGTCTAAGGTCACAAAGACAATCAACATTTGGATTCCAAAGCCATCATTCTCCACCATAATCCAGAAGGAGCTGTAGTAGGCAACGAGGGGACTAGTTATTATTTATTACAAAATTTTCATAGTGTTGCTAGTTTAATTAAAACATATTTGACTGGTATATCAAACTCACTACAATGATGATTTCTTAGATAACTAAGGCAGCATACATTTTTATAAATGGTTAAAAGAAATGAGTGATCAAAATGTTATTTCTAGATTCCACATGTCATTTCTTCATGCTTTCACGATGGTTTTCCCTATATTATCTCCTTTAAACATTTTCATAAATGCAGCTGGCATGTTTTCAAATCCTTCAATGACGTATTCATGGCACTGGATTTTACCCTGTATCAAAACAACAACAATTGTCATAGAGTCATTTCATATGCTAAATGATATACTCCTCTTGTCCTGGCAACAAATTTATCAAGTACATTATGGGAAACTTGAAACTCTAGGATGGAGACACTCCTTGAACTTGTATGACTACAAGTCATACAAGTCATATGTGCAACAAGATCCACATATACAGTGTATGTAACAGTTTACAGAGCGACATTAGAAGAATTTAATAATAGCATCAGATGACAGTAAAACAACAGAAGTGTGACAAGGAAATGCATATATTCATTCATTTCTGAGTAAGTTGAATGGAGTAGCTTAATAATGTAATCGTTTCAGAAGCAGTAGCTAAAGACGGAGAGAGGAACACCCTTCTAGGGCACAATCTTCTTTAATCCTTCAGTTGCCCAATGGTTTAGCTTCATTACCTCTATGTGACGAGGTTCAGGAAATGAGGTTCAGGAAATGTAAACACTTCATCTTACCACTTGTCTTCCTTTCAAAGACATTAGGTGTGTAGGAGAGAAAGATTCACTCAGTGAGGAAGATTTTTCTTTTTTCCTTCTACTACAAGGCACAATCTACTAAGTGAAACGAATTCACATTTTCAAGTTTTGGTTTTTTTTCAAAGAGATCTCATGTAAAGCCCTGAGTTACCTGATACCATTTTTTCTGCTAAAGTACTCCAGTGATGGTTTATCACCCTTTGTGATTTATGGAGGAATCATTTGCTTGAGATCAACTAACTAGGAAGTAGGGGAACTGGGATCTTAACCTTGGCTGGAAAGTCCCAGCTCATTTCTGCTCTTAGAAAGGCAAAGATTCTGGAAAGGGTCAGATGCACAAATTCAGCTGACAGTTTAATGTTGATGTGGGAGACCAGAGCACTGAATACAGGGCCTATGGAAAATCTTTGTACTATCTAAGTAATTTTTATGCACATCTAAAGTATTCTAAAACTGTTCTAAAATATGTATTTTTAAAAGGAAGAAGAATGAGAGAGAAAATAGTTGAGATAGAAGTTAGGCAGCTTACTAGTTATTTCAAACTATAATTAGGTTTACTTTGAGGGAGCATTGGGGACACCAGCATAGCAGTTTCTTCCTGTCAGCTATGATCAAAGAAAGGTTAGATTCGATTTCACCAACTGGGACAAAGAAACTATACATTGGGAACTTATATATAATTCGGCTCCCCCCAGCATCCTGGAAATAGCCCAGCAAACACTTCAAGTGTTAGACTGGGAAAAGTGCCAAATTCCAGTAGCTGCCAGAGGAGCAGTCAATTTCTTTGAATTGGGAAATTATCATAAAGCCAGGAAATAGAAAGTGTAATACCACTTCCCCTTTCTGACACTAAAACAATGCATCGTGGTTATTCATACTTCTGTTGCCTAAAACTACACATGGTGTAAGGTAGGAAAATGATTACAGTTCAGGACAAAGGGATTGGCTGCTTCTTCCAGTGGAAAGGCACTGAGGGAGGAAGGTTCTTTCCAATCTAGGACCTAGAAGAGCCATGGCACAAATATATGCCCCTCGAACACTCATTCATCCAACAGTATTCATCTAGTGCCTATGCTGATTGAGAAACTAGTGTAGGGACTGAAAACAAAATGCATGAAGACTGCTGCCTTCGTGGACGTTACATTCTCATGTAAGGAGATAGGCAACATAGTAAGTGAATTATGTATTATGCTAAAAGATGACCATTACTCTGGATAAAAGTAAGATAGGGAGGATCAAGCGTGAAGGAAGATTGCAATTTAAAATAGGGCCATTTTAAAGTTTGCTCATTCAGAAGGCACTTTTAGCAAAGACTTGAAGGAGATGAAAAAATTGACCACCAGCTACAGAGGAGTGGAGAGGTGGGTGGAGGGGCAAATATTAAGAAATGAAATTAGAGCGTCAACGGAGACTATCGTATACAGATTTGTAGGTTATTATAAGTACTTTGTTTGGTTTCTTCTTAGTGGAATGGGGACCCTTGTGGGGTTTTAAGCTTAAGAATGACATCATTTTGTTTATGCTTTAAAATATCACCTGGCTGCTGTGTTGAGATCACCTGTCTGGGATGCAAAAGTGGGAGATCAGAGACAGGCTGTCTCAACTTGCAGGCTAGACAAGATGGCGGGCTGAGCCAGGGTGGGAACAGTGGAGGTGGGACAAGTGGTCAGACTCTATGTATTATGAAGGCTAAGCCTCCAGAATGTCCTGACAGATTTGAAAGACATGGATGTGAGAGAAAGAAAGGAATCAACAATGATTTCAAGGTTTTTGGATTAAACAAATAGAAAGAGAATATTGGCAAAACTAAGGTGAGGTCTGTAATGGGGTGGGTTTGACAGGGAAGGTCAAGGCATGCTTAGTTTTTAATGATGTGTATTACACATCCAGACACAGCTGGTGAGTGTTATAGAGCTCAGGCGAGAGCTCTAGCTCCCACTGGAGGGCCTCAGTTAGCAGCTGTCACATACCAATGATATTCAAAGACATGAGCCTGGATGAACTGATTCAGGGATAGACTGTGGCTAGAGAAGATTAAGTCCAATCATCATATCTTGGGACACTTTATATTAACCTGAAGAGAAGGAAAGACGCTAGAGAGGAGTCTTTGGAGGATGAATCAAGTAGGAAAACCAAGAGCCAAGGGAAGCCAAGAGAAGAAGTGTACTGAGGAAAGAGTGACACCTCTGTCAACAGTGCACAGATCCATGTGCTGCTCAGAATTGATGACTGGAGTTCACAAAGTGAGGGACATCAGAGACCTCAAAAAAAGCAATTTTGATGGAATGGCAACAGTGCAAAAGCCAACGTGAGCTTAAGAAAGAATGAAAAGAGAAGAAATGCAGACTGTGAGTGAGTGCAGACATTTCCAGGTAACTTAGGACATGGAGAGCGGAGTGATGGGCTTCTATTTGGAGTGGAAAGAAAGTCTACAGCATCAAAAAGGAAGAGGATTAAGCACAGTCGGAGGGGGTGGTTCTGGAGCCTCACCTCGGAGACCCATGTCCGCAAGTCTTTCAGAGCCTTCTGGCGGGCCTCTCCTTCCCAGCGGGTGACGATAAACCCTTCCATGCGGAGTTCCTGGTAGATAACAATATCTGGGGGTGGGCCTGTGAAGAAGAGGGAACATTTGGGGTACACGGTCCAGGGAGGTGGCCACATCATTCTTCCAGTGCTGCCCCTTCCATTTCCTCCACACTCGCCGGATCCTCAGGGCTGCCCAGCAATCAACATGTACTCAATGATAGGCAGAATAATGGCCCCCAAAGAAGTCTGCATCCTAATTCCCAGAACCTGTGAATATGTTACCTTATATGGCAAAAGGACCTTTGCAAATATGATTAAGTTAAGAACCTTAAGATGGGGAGATAGTGTGCACTATATAGGTGGGCCCAACAGAATAATCACAAAGGCCCCCCATGAGAAAAATGGAGACAGGAAAAATATGTGATGCTGGAAGCAGATGGGAGAGGGAGATAGTGAGGCGGTAGGTGGGTTTGAAGATTCCATGTTGCTGGCTTTGCAGATGGTGGAAGCGGCCGTGAGCTGAGAAATGACATAAGCACGCCCTAGACACCCCCTAAAGAGCAAGAAAACAGGCTCTCCTATTGAGCCTTGAGAAGGAATGCAGCCCTGCTCACCCATTTTAGACTTTTGAATGCACAGCTGCAAAACAGTATTCGTGTTGTTTTAAGCCACTAAGTTTGTGGTAATTTGTTACAGCAATGATAAGAAACTAAACCACCATCCCCCACACCTCCAGCAACACCATTAATATTTTACCAGCCAGATCAGGGTGTTCAAGGTATTCTGTCTCTAAATCAAACCACAGCTGTCTTTCTAAAACTTTGCAAAAAAAAAACAACAGATAAAAAACTAAAAAGTAACAATAACTACAAATGCACCTTCTGGTTTTTTAGATTCTGTTATTTCTCTATATCAAAATCAAATAGGAGCTGATTTAGCACAAATACATAAAATTATACCTTTTTATTTAATCAATACTGCTTCATAAAGACTATCAGGAAGCCTTAAATATTTTGATAGTCGCTGGCTGAAACCATGTCTCTGAATCTTCTTTTTGTCTAGCCTTCCTATATCTGACTTCCTACATCTGTGATCATCTGCACGAGTTCATTACCTGCGGGGAGAGGTGGAGTAGCGTTGTAGAGAGAGATGGCCCCACATATAGCAATTCTTCCAAATTTTTTCATCTGGGGGATAACAACATTCGAAAACTCTCCACCTACCTAAACAGACAGAAAAAAAAAAATTAAATACTAGAAAACCCAGGAGAATCATTAAGTCACAATTATCACTTTACAATACTTATATTAGCAGCAACAAAATGAACTGAATTAGCATAATAGTACAAAAAAATTACAGTTGGAAACAGACATTAGAAGTTAGGCATTTCCATCTGACTATAGGAAGATAACTTATATAACTGGTAATTTTTACTTTATTACATTTCAGGGTTTCTAATCTTAATAATCTATCTTAATCTATTTTGAAGTAGGAAAAAATACTCAAAAGGCATATGAAGAACAAAGTATGAGGACTCACATTTTCTGATTTTAAAACTTACTGCAATATTTTATTAATCAGGACAGAACTAGAATTATGGAATTAGGGAATTAAAATCAAGAACAAAATTATAGACCAACAGAGTTAATTTGAGAGTCCAAAAGTAAACCCTTCTATTTAGAGTCAATTCATTTTCAACAAGAGCACCAACATTATTCAGTAGTGGCGGGAAATGGTCTTGACTAATGGTACAGTATAACTGGCTATCCCTGGAAAAGAATGAAATTGGACTCCTTTCTTATACCATATTCAAAAATTGCATAAGAGATCTAGGTGTAAGAGCTAAAATGATAGAACTCAGGAGAAATCACGAACATAAATCATCATGATCTTGGGTAAATCAAAACCTTACACATGATACCAAAATCCCAGGTAACAAAGAAAGAATACCCTGGACTTCATCCAAATTTAAACATTTTTGCTTCAAATGATACCACCAAGAGAGTGAGAGACAACTCCTAGGAGAACATAATTACAAACCACGCATAGTTGATCCCCTTATTGATAGATTTCATATTGGGTGAATTAGATTGCTTGCTATAATTTATCAATAATCCCCAATCAATACTCAGAACTTTCCCTGTTCATCTGCAGACACACAGAGTGCAGGAAAGAAATGCAAAGTTCCAGCTGAGGTCAAACAGGCATGCTTCTGCCTTCTTTTCTCAGCTCTCACACAGATAGTATCAGAGGATGCAGACAGAAGAGGCAGAGCAACTCTGCTGTGGGGTCAGCTGGACGGGCTATGAATCCCAACTCTGGGAGGATTAGTTAATGGGCTAACCTCAAGCAAGCACTGCTGAACCTGTTTTCTCTTTTGCAACATAAATAAAACAGAAGCTCCAGGAGGAGTTGTTTTCAGGATTTAAGACTGTAATTTATGCAAAATATATGCATCTATGTACACACTTCCCCTGGGAGCAAAGGCCCAAT
The DNA here is from genome assembly GCA_004024925.1 of Scalopus aquaticus. Lineage (NCBI taxonomy): Eukaryota > Metazoa > Chordata > Mammalia > Eulipotyphla > Talpidae > Scalopus > Scalopus aquaticus. The sequence goes on from PVIJ01011358.1 coordinate 44,755, forward strand.
GTTTGTAGTAACTTTAGAGACTACAACTATGAAGAGTACTTAAAACTTACTGTATCTGATAAAGAACTTTCTTCATGTATTTTGGAAGCTCTAGAAGTATATTCTCTTCTCTAGGACTTTGCTAATAAGTCAGGTATTAAGTCCAATTTGTTACTCACATTATCAAAATAACAATCATAACCATCAGGAGAGGCTTTTTTCAAAGTTTCTTCCAAAGAGCCTACTGTCTTGTAGTTGAAGGCAACATCAAATCCAAGTTTTTTAAGATGGGCAACCTTTTCATCAGACCCTGCTGCTCCAACAACTTTGCAGCCCTAAGTGGGGAAAAAAATGGAAATGATTTAAAAGCCACAAGCATGAACCAACATCATATTCCTAGTTCAGATGGTCAGGTTCTCTAAAAATACCCTCATGGACACTATACTGGGCCAATAGGCCCACGGGTGAAATCAGACCCTAAATCAGTCTACAACCCAACTTGCTTCTGACCAGCCAGTAGATTCCTTCTATGTTTATTTGGTTTACATGTTCATTTCAACCTACTGGCTTGACAACCTGTTCATTTGACTCTCTTATTTCTTTATTTGTGGGCCAATCTTCCCTTGCTCTGATGGCTCAGCTCTAGAATTTTCATATCATATACCCCTCCTGGTAACTGCAGAGGCAATGTGTCTGTGCTCCCAAAGTTTCTGGGTACCTCCCAGGAGCTAGTTCCCCAGTCACGGCCCCACCACTGTGGACAGACTGCAGTGGCCTTTGCAATGGGCCATGTGGGCGATAACTCTCAGTTGGCTGACCTCAAGTCTCTCCTATTATTGGAGTAACCATGTTGGAAGATTAAGCTGTAACAAGAAAGCTTTAGTAAAATCTATAAAAATAGTTACTGCCTACAACTCTAGACAGAGGACATTCCTGACTTGATAGTTGCCATGTTGCCAAGTAACAAGGTTCAGGTCATCTTTGATACACTATTTTCCTTATTCACCCATTTTGTAATCATTCTCAATTTCCAACTGCTAGACAGAACTCACTTGACCCAATTCCCTGAGACTAGAGATGGCCTGCTGTGTTTATTCTTTTTAATTTTTTTTAAACATTTTAAAAAGATTTATTTATTTATGCATACAAGAGCTGGGGTGTAGACCAGAGGTGTAGGGTGGTGAGAGGATTCACCAGAGACAGAGTGGGGAGCAGAACAGGCGGACTGACTGAAATACACTGCTGAGGGGAGCAGCGGGCAAGACAGGAGCGGCCTGCTGCACCATGTGGGAATCTCCCTGGCTGGGGATCAAACTCGTGCTGCAGTGGCTGCTGATAGCTTCATAGGCTGAGACTTAACCCCTTGTGCCACCAGGGAGGCCCTGCTGTGTGTACTGTTGCACTCCCAATGTGGACGCTGAGTGAATGGCTGTTACAGAATACGCTTACCTTGAGCTTAGCTATCTGTCCCACAACGGAGCCCACTGCTCCTGCCGCTGCATTAACTATCAGTGTTTCTCCACTCTTCAAACCACAGATGTCAAGTAGGCCAAAGTAGGCTGTTAGGCTAAGGGAAGAAAAATAAAAATTTGTGGATAGATGTGGTTCTGTGCCCTATAACTCATCTGCATAGATCCTAAAGTCCTTCTCAGCAAGTTAATCAAACCCCAAAAGTGAAGCAGACTGTGTGATTCTGTCCACGACAACAGTATCCTCCCAATCTCCTTTCTAGATATTTCCAAAATCAGCTTTTAGTTGAACATATCAACCTAAGATACACAAAAGGCCTTTTGCAAACATCACTTCTTTTTAAAAGTAAAATAGAGACAGGATGGAGAAGACAACAGTAGAGAAATCTCAGAGAGAAAATTAAAAATACACTTTGGGCTTAGGGAGACTCGAGCGAATTAGTAAGTTGGAGAGCAAAACTCATGAACTCTTCTAATTTAACTGAGAAGAGAGAGAGGTGCCATTGAAGGAACCAATGCAACACTTTCAGGGAAAGTGAAATCTGTGGAGTTTGGCTATCTGGAAGATACTCTGAGATTGAAAGTTCAACTTCTTTCGTAGGTGATAGCTAAATCGATAGTATTCTTGAAAGGATGGAATCTTCCCTTTGTGAAGTGGCTCATATTGGCAGGAATCCTCAAAGAATGAGTGGTTGTATTGCTAGAAAGAGGCATGGCCTAACTCCTCCCCTGCAGTCATTCAGATTCAATGGTGTAAAGCTTACTGGGATAAAAGTGCACTCCTCAGGGACTTAGAAAAGGCAAGGAAGAAATATACATTAATGAATAAATTATTCTCTAATTACCCTGTTTCAGGAGCCAAGACCTCTTATTATTTTACAAAAAAACTTTCTCCAAATCATGGGAAACTTACTCTGAGGTTTCCTCATTACTTTCACTCCTGAACACCTACATTTGGGTCACAATTAAGATGGAAGGATGGATATAAAAACAGGGTGGAAGTAAGAGCTCACTACTTGAATGTAAGGTGGCATTAAGCATTCTCTAAGTTTACAATAAATCTCCTCTTGGATGTGGAAACTCTGAGTTCAAATTCTAAGTGGAATAGGAACTTGGGGTGTATGGGGCTGGTTTTTGTTAGCAGCTGATCACTTGGAGAGTATATATTTCCGTTCATTCTTTTAAAATCCTTCAAAATGTGAAAAAGAAAAAAGGTGGGAAGATGGGAAGAAAGAAGGAAGGGAAGATGGAAGGAAGGAAGAAGAATGCAAGGAAGGAAAAAATGGCATGACTTAGAGAAGTGAATTCTAGGCTAGGAAAGTTTTGGGGACTCCAAGAGGCATCCAATTGACCTTGCTACTCTAGGACATGACAGGAAAATTGAGGTCCACAGTGTCTCTGGGATCTGGTGTGTAGACACAAGATGAATTGACCAGATTTCTTCCTGAGAGATAGGCCAAGAGACACTTGAGCATTTTATATCTGTGCCAAGTTGCGTGGACGTACAACAGTACTCGTGATAGAGTTGAGGTACGTAAACTTCAGGTCTCCTTACACCTCAGGAAACTCAGATGTATATAGGGAAAGGTGAGGAATGAGAAATAGTAGAAGGCCAACATAGATTGAACTCTTTCCCACTTTAAACTCTGAAATGGAGGCAGAGATGCATGATAAATGATGCCAAGACCCTCCCAAGGATGGGAGGAAATGGTTCCGTTGCGTTACCTCTGCCAGCGACCTCTGAGAGATCATGTCCCATGCTGCTTCTCATGGCTACTTTTACTTTTCGCCTAATGACCTCTAACCTGATTTCTCACCTTTCCTTCAGTCTTCAGGCTAACTCTACCTTACCTTTCTTCTGCCAGTCCTACCATCTTGTCTGATCAGTTGCTGAGCCTATATTGCCTCAAGTCTTGCTGACCTAGTTCTAGACAAACCATTTTGGAAAACCTGAGTGTCAAGTATTCAGCCAAATGATATATACCCATAAAACTTACCCTGTCATGCCAAGTGTTCCCAGAGTCAAGGAGAGGGGTAACTTGTCTGGCCACTCTGCAGGCAGCGTTTGCAGTCCCTTCCCATCAGAAATGGAATGCGTTGTCCAGCCTGAAAAAGCTAATACGGTAGTCCCTTTTGGTAAAGTTGAGTTTTTGCTTTCCACAATTCTGAAAGATAAAGCATATTACAACATGTGAAATCTTACAGGAGGAATATAGGGAAATCGAACAAAGGGTCAAAAGAAAAAGAGACAAAACTTGCAGCCAAACTAGAGTCTGAGGCATACAGCAGGGGACGGGGAAGGAGATGGGTCAAAATAGGGCAGGGAAGAGCACAAGGGACTATGGTGACACTTCATGGGTGAGGTGGTGGTGGGAGATTTATGGGGACTACATATGAGCAGAGAAATCAAATACTGTACAAAAATAAACAACAATGTAAGAAAATTTAAAAGTTCAATTAAAAACAAAGACGTGAAACCTCTTTCCCTTTCAAGGGAGTTGGGAGGTTGTGTGTTCAGTACACATTGTATTAGACCATATAACTTATGTAGCTTTTTCCATGTTCATAAGAATCCCTCAAAAACTGCAATAATTTTAAATATTCTCTCATTATTACACATTTGGGGTTTTTTTCCTAATGTAAATTGTACTTCCATTAATAGTCAAAAATATTAATTTATTACTTTCTCAGGCAATATTCTATAGACGGAATCACTAGGTCACAGAGCATTAAAGTATTGGTAACTCTTGCTCCATATTGCCAAACTCATCCAAGTGGTCAAAGAACACACACACAGATGCATAGAAATATTTTTGGTAGAAAAAACTGAAAAGAGTCCAGTCAGGAGTAGATTAGTTAAATGGCTGATAACAATGGAATAATTTACAGTCACTAAAAGGTACATAGTATACTGTCAACAAAAGCTATCCATAATATTTTAAGTGATAAAAAGCAGTTTGCTGAAGGGCATTTAATCCCGTTTGGAGAAGCATAAATATCAACACAATTTCTGCAATAACAACAGTCACCTTTAAGGTTCAGAGGAAGAGGAAACTTTTGGTATCCAAGATGGACATTTTTATTTTATTTAAATTTTTACAATGACCACATACTAGCTGAACACAATTTTTTTTTTTAAATCATAAAAAGCAAGGATAGCAAAGTGAAGTTGAAATGAAATATTTCCTAACCTCCCCTCCCTCCCCACTCCCTCCCAATTATTCAAAAAGGAGCTGATATCCCAAGTTACCACCAGGATCAAACAGTGAGTGAACCGGCTGATGAAACTGTGGGAGCACCGGGCTGAGGAGGGCCCAGCAGGGAGCACAGGGGAGACATCAATCCCAAACGCTGGAAATAACTACCTGGCCACTTGTTGCCCCATCATCATGTCACCCTCCTTCAATTTTTTGGCTGCCATTCTGGAAAAAAAAAAATTCCATTCTTAAATATAAGAGCATCTGGGAAAAATGATCTTGAGTTCCACTGCCAAGTGGAAAACCACTGGGGAAGTGTGTGCTGAACTGAAACCCAGAAATGTGAGGGCATTAATTTGCGTCAACTGCAAATTAGCCAAACTAAAGGCAAGAAAATTGAATCTTAGTCTTAGCTTCTTCCTCTACCAAATTATTTGCCAGTAGTGAAATAGGAAAACTGGAGTTTGAGTTGTTTTTTTCTTTTAAGTTTTCTAGAAGCCATTCTGGTAAGCAATCACATGCAAATTGTGCACGTTAAAAATGGCAGTAACATGAAGGGACAGCCCCTCACAAGCTTCTCACTTCTCAGACTTCTGCCTGCAAAAGATGAACATCTCTGAACACCGTCACAGGGACTAGACTGGGAGAAACGGGGGTGACAGTGTTTTGAAATAATTGGGCATTTTAAAAGATGAACTACTTTGATATAGGGTCCAACACTCAATTTTAGAATTTTTAGGAGGAGAAAACAATACCTCATGTAAGGATCCACAGTGAGGAACAAAGCTTCCAGCAGAACCTCTACAAAATAAAGCATTCCAGAGACAATTAGAAACTCAGGCTGATGCCCTGTCTTTAACATTCCCCACAAACAGAGATAAGGTTTCTGCTTCGGGGTTGCTCTCTCATCTGTGCTTTCCACTGAAAAGTGTAGAAGGGCTCTCACATTTGACTCAGCTGAGTCATCATCGCTTCCTCTTCGTCTTCATCATCATCATAATCTTCATGATGCCGTTACTCAGCATATCGCCACCATCATCATCCTCCTCATAAACTTCATGATCCTGTTATTTATTCAGCACTCACTCTGTGCTTTACATGGATTATTTTATATAATGTTCTCAACAATTTTTTTTAAAGATTTATTTATCTATGCACATAAGAATTGGGGTGTAGCCAAGAGGTGTGGGGTGGTGAGAGGATTCACCAGAGACAGAGTGGGGAGCAGAACAGGTGGATCTACTGAAGAACACTGATGAGGGGAGCAGCAGGCGAGACAGGAGAGGTCTGCTGCACATATGGGAAGCTCCCAGCCTGAGGATCAAACTCATGCTGCCGTGGCTGTGGATAGCTTCATAGTGCTGAGACTTATCTCCTTGTGCCACCAGGGAGGCCCCTGTTCTCAACAATTACTGATTTGATTCGATTTTACTTAAGCTTAGATTAAATAATTTGCCAGGGCCACATTTGTAACCATTATGCTATGACATTTGCATAGGGTTTCATCACCAGTCCCACCTGGTATTCAGGAATACGCATCTTTGCTGGAGCAACCACCACACTCCTGCGTGCAGTCTCTGGAATTTCTGAGTCCTGGCTCTCCCCTGACATGGACTGCTAACTTTGCCATGTTACTTGCTTGCATGTCCTTCCCTAAAGGTTCACCTATTGCAAACACCCCTATATTCTGTCTACGAAGCTAATTTCCAGACATGTTGGGTGTGTTACCATTAGACTGCTTTAGATTTTTCTTGGCCCATTACTTTCCACAAGAGGGTGGGAGGTTCCTCACTGAAAGATGAATGTTATTCCCTCCTTGTTCACTCTCAGGTAGTCTAAGCTCTCAGCCAGGCAGGGCCTGCCCCACTGTCGTCATCTAGCTCCCCAGAACCCAGAGGAAATCCTCCCCAGGATGTGTCAAAAGTCGCAAAGAATAATGCACGAGTAAGCATTTTAGTTGTCAAGGAAAGCAGAAGGATTTCACAACATGGCTTCAACTCTTCACACAGAGAACTTTGAAGGAGTCTGTGGCAAAATGGCCACCAAAGCCTGCCATCTCTGTGTGCAGGCGTGTTTACCACTCCTCCCACTAAGAAGTTTATTTCCCACTACTTGAATCTGGTATGCTATGGCACGCACCATACAACGAGAGGCTTGAAAAGTGCCTGCAAATGGAGCTGGTAAATGCCTACTGCTCCAGGCCTATGAGCCACTGTGAATACCAAGCTCAGACTAACCTTTCTAGAGCTCACATAGGGGTGAACAGGCACATACCTCAGCAAAAAGCCAACTAACCACCAGGCCTGTGGATACAGGCCGGTCTAAATTAACCATTTAGCCCAGATGAGACCCACAGAAGAAGCACCATGTTAATCCAACCAAAACTGCTAACCCTCAGAATTGTGAACTAATAAATGACTTACTGTTTGAAATCAATAAATGTGGGGGTAGTTTGTCAGGCAGCAAAGACTAATAGTCTCTCTTAACTAAAAGCTGAGGAGTATAACTTACCTCCATCTTTTAAGGGTGGGAGTTCAACTGTTTTCAACTCAAAGTTACTATCAGTAGGGCTGCCTTCAAAGTGTTTCTTCAGGATCCAGCTCTTAGCATGAACCATCCTGAAGCTCCTAGAACACAGAGACCATGTAGTTAACTGCCATTAAGTGATAGAGTTATTATAGCTCCCTGGCAGAGGCAGTGAGGCTAGACAGTAGTCTATGTGTCATCATTGTCATTTACCATCAATCTCACTGATTCAGTATTCACCGTTTTTGTTGATGTGCTAACTGCCACACAGGCATTGCCTTATTTTTGCCCTCATTACCTTCCCTGTGAGACAGGCATTATTATTATCATTTCCCAACACACAGTATACAGATGAGGAAACTGAGGCTTCCTTAGAAATCTCCAAGGCAGAGAAGCAGGTGAAAAAGTAATCCAACTGAACAGCTACCTGGAGTGCAAATATTCCTCTTCTCGGCTCACAGGAAGTGAATCCTAGGAAAGTCAAAGAAAGAAGCGATCAGGAGATGCACAGCACATCCGGTTCCAAGGCACAGTCTCAGAACCACAGGGTGGCGCTGCCGCTTCTCTCCATTTGCAGGCGCGCGCTGTCTTTAGCACAGAAAGGCAAACAGGATTTGCTTTGCTTTAAATTTGCCTCCACACCTAACCCAGAGACGGTGACTTAAACTGCCTCCACCCTCGGGTCAGGACAGAAATCCCCCGCGCCTTCCCCACCAGTGAGTCGGCTGCCCCCGCGCTCTCGGCCGCCGGTCGTTTCCCTCTGTCCCCCGACCAGTGCCGGGAGGAGGGGACAGTAGTGGCCTAGAGGGGACATATCCGCATTTGTCCCCAATGGAGCCGTTGGGGAAGTCCGATCTGCAGCCCGGCTGTTCCTTTTTGTCACTTTTCCCAAAAATGGAACCGCTGAGAATCCTGAAATTGCCACAAACCCAGCAGCCCCGGAAAGGGCATGGCCGCAGAAGCTGGCGGTTAACCCTCGTAGCGCCAGCAGAGGACCAGCGAGGGCCTGGTGCAGGCGCAAGGGGCCGCGGCTCCCATTTCCTCGCCCCATCCACACCCGTGCCCACCAACCGAATTCCGAACCCTATATTTCTTCTCCTTCTACACTGGCCCCAGTTTTGCAGGCTCGCAAGTTCCCTGGCCAGCCTCCTCCCCGTGCAGGCCTGTCTCCGATCGCTCCAAGAACCTGCTGGGACCAGGAGGCATGGGTGGGGACACCCCCCTTTCAAGTTTACTCCGACTGCAAGAACCAGGGATCACTCAACGGAAGGAGAGAGGAGCAACGCGCAAAAGCCCCGCAGCAGGGGAATCTAGAAACTCAGCAGGAAAAAAGCAAAATTGAGGCGTAGGGCGGTTTACCTACCAGAATCCGCAAGTGGCACTACCTGGAGAAGATGGCTGGGATTCCGAAGCCGAGAGCCGATTTTGAACCCTCTGGGAGAGGGTGGGGCTTCCACTGGGCGGAGCTGTGTGAGCCTGAGTCTTGGTCAGGCACCAGAGAACGTACTGCCGACTCCGGTCCACTGCGTACTGCTCAGCTCTGCGGCTTGTCCTGAGTCCACACCTGCCCCCAGGTCGAGGGGATCCCACTTCATCACAGCCTTGCAATGAGCAGTCCCGACAGAGCCTTTTCTGGACTGGGGGTGGGGTGGGGTGAGGGGATGGGGTAGGGGGTGGTATACATTATTTAAGAACATGTAGCAAAAACCAAACTATACATTCAACAAGTCACAGTAGTTACCTAGAATAGAAGGAGAAAAGTAGGAATGGAGATTATTTTGAAAGAAACACAAATCAATTAATCAGAGAGAGAGAGAGAAAAAAAATATCAGACAGACCAGTAGTGATACTATACCATAAACTCTGATGTGTATGAAGAATCAACCCTCCATCCCGGAAAACAGAATATGAGTAGTGGAGAAATCTCAGCACCCTCCCAGACGACCCCCCCCACCCCCCATTTTCCTAGTAGGCTAGACAGAGAGATTTTGCTACAGCTCAGCTCTCTGGACACAACATACCCTACCTCTCGCTCTTTTTAATGTGAGATATTTGGCCCCAGTAGTGACATCCTATTGTTGTCCTATGTGGGACACAGAGTTTATGAATTCCTTCATTCCCTAGGGGACATATTACAAAGTAACAAGCAGTAGAATTATATGTGAGAAGCAAGACAGAAAGATTTTTTTAATATATATTTTTATTGTTATTTATGCCTTTTACATTTTGTATTCCCCTTGGGTAGCCCACCACCAATTCACCAGTGATCCATCTCCATGGTCCCTTGTGTTCTTTTCTATTCCATTTTGTGCCCTTACCCTCCCCTGCCCCCTGCCCCCAACTAGTGTCTCTCTCCTATTTGGTTTCCTTATAGTCCTGTTATAAGTGAAACCATTCGATATTTTTCTTTTTCTTGAGACAGAAAGATTTTGAAACACATTTCACGCTTGCTGTATCTCATGACAGACCAGGCTGCCTGTGTAATAACTATTCTTTTTGTAAAGAATAACTATTTTTTTAATGTACTCATTGAGTTCTTCTTATGAACAGTGTATGTTTCAGATAAATAAGGGAATCACACATGAGAAGATACTGCTGTTGTATATTAAGTGAGCTAATAAAATCACAGGTATGGAAAGTCTTTGCAAAGCAATAAGAATTACAGAAATAAAATGCCAGAAACAACGTATGTCTCAAGTACTTATTCAGTTAACACTAAATGACACATAAGTATAACATTTTGACCACAGATCATTTTCCCAGTCATGGGGATTGAACCAGGCTCAATGACTGCAAATTGCCACGTCATGATGATTAAATGATATCATGGTTGTCCCATTATCACACACACAGAGTTTAAACTATGGAATAAAGGTCAAGGAACAAGATTTTCCTTTCCTTTGCTCTGCAATAAAAGCTCCTTCAAATCAATCTTCTGATTTTAGGTTTCCAGGAGCACTTCACTTAAAACAATAGTGTCAAACAGGTAATATGAATGCAACGCATCAAATAATCCAGCCAATAAAGTATGGACAGTATAAAAATTCAGACAATGCAGATATGGACAGAAAGTCAGTGTTACCTATTTGGTGAGAATTCCTTCTTGATGTTCTCCTATGACGATGCACTTTAAAAACAGACCAACAGGGCCTCGCTGGTGGCCATGGGGTTAAGTC